>QJNZ01000163.1:0-135377 GCA_004155055.1 Monosporascus sp. CRB-8-3
AACAAAAAAAAAAAAAAAAAAAAAAAAAAAAAAAAAAAAAACGGCAAAGATACTACCAAGGAGACTCAGCAAGATGGAAATATATGGTAAATATTCGCCTTTAACTCTGCCCGCCATGATTACACCACTGCGCATATGCTAACGTACGTTATTAGGCCCCTCGCGGCCAACCTGCTGGTGTAAAATTGGTCAGCGCTGAAAATTCACATTTTCAATAAATGCTACCTAATAGGGGTCAAGTAGGATTATCATAACGAATTTCAAGATTAAGACGCTGCCTTGCTATACTAACGGAGACAGTACGTCTCTACACCCCTGAGCTTATATCTAAATGGACAGGTTTTCATGCGTAAACACTCACGATTAATAAGAAGACAATTACCACCCCTAAAGCACCAAGTAATCCCCAGCTATGCTGCAATATACACTCACCCGAGATATTGGGGCCTCGAGTCTCTCACCTAACGACCCATCCACAAATCACATCTCGGTGTTCTTCCGGCAAAACTTGTATTTCTCAACGTGTAACTCTTTTCCCGTAATAAAAGGGTAAGCATTCATGCCCTAGCTAGAAGTTTTCACAAATCGAGGTTGTCGCAACGCTAGCCGTACTATTTCGGGATTTGAAAGGTTAACCTAGTAAGGAAGATTAACGAAAACCTGGACAAGGCAAAAGAAGAATCTTGAAACAGTTAAAAATGGATTCGGCCCTGATTGTGATTTACGGGCGCTGCACTCGGAACAGGCACCAGTAATTTCGACAAAGGCCTTCACTCCTGATTAGCTAATCTAGGCAGCTCAGGATTTGTAATTTGATTTTTACAGAAGACGTCAACTTGTGATGCTGAGAATCCATGGTAATAGAGACCTTCATTATTTGTAAAATGATACGTGAAGTTGCTAGCAAGAAGGCACACTAACTAAGCTGTATTTGTCGTTATTGTATACCGAGGTGAACTTGGTGCCCAACAATATAATAACTTCACTTTGAGGGGCTGTTCTTGTTCTTGTACCCCATACTATTGACAGATTTGAGCACCATAGTCAATGGAAGTACTTAGGAACGACCGCTTTGACCCGGAGCCAAGCAGTGTCGAGAGCCTGCACCACCTCCTCGGGAAGCGGCCCTGTCTCCAAAGCCTTCAGGTTCTGCTCCAGCTGCTTTACATTGCTGGCGCCAATGATGATCTTGTCCGCCTTTTCCTTGCTCATCTGGCTATGATAGCATAGCCACGCAAAGGCCGCCTCAGTCTCTGTAATACTATGCTTCTGAAGCGTGGGGCGAACGATGTCCAACGCTTCGAGGTAGAAATCGTTCCAGTATCTGCCACGGTGGAGATTGCCCTGCCAACGCTTGGGGTCGAACCGCGACCCGGACTCGAACTCGTCGTTACTCATGTCGCGGTGGTATCGGGAAGTGAGAAAACCCCCGGCTAGCGGTTGGAATCCGTATAGTGCGATGCCGTAATGTCGTAGGCATGGGATGAGCTCCGGCTCGATTGCGCGGTGCAGGGCGTTGTAGATGCCCTGGTACACAGAAGGCTTGATCCAGCCGTTCCGCTCGCAAATCTCGCAGATCTGAGTGACCTCCCACGACATATAATTGCTGATGCCTAAGCGAGAAAAGTAGCCTTCCCTATGCAGCTTGTCGACCTCCCTCAGCGTATCTTCGAAAGGCGTCTTGCGGTCGGGGCCATGGAGATACCACATGTCGATCTTCTTCGCGTTCAGGGCCTTCAAGCTTTCCATGAGCCCTCGGCGAACGTCTTCGGGGCGGTGCGAGTAGGAAACAACGCTCAGCTCCCCCATGTTCTTGCCCTCGCTGGGGTACAGCTTTGTGTCCATGACCAGCCCCCTGGCCTCCCAGTTGGATTTGGCGAGAAGCTCCTCAGAAGTGCCCGCGCCGTATATACGCGCCGTATCTATCTCGTTATGGCCGTGCGCCTGGAATAGGTCGAGCATGGAGGTGGCCTCGGAGAGCGACGCCACCCGCACCCCTTCAACGCCCTCCTTGCCGAAGGTCATAGCGCCAAATACGACGGGTAAGCCGCTCTTTGGCGAAGTCATTTTTCCGAACTGCGTAGTGGAGACTTAGGTTTTGGTAGATGACAAGCCGCGGAAAGTTAGGAGAAGAAGCCCGGGCTATGCGAGGGGTGTACTCTGAGTGTGGCTGGCTAAACTCGCAGGGACCAGTGAGACACCCGGATGCCTAATACTCCTGAAGGTATTAATACACTTGGGGCTGGCCAGGAGATAAGGGCGATTATCTTCCGTAATTACGATTTATGACCGCGACTACGTCACAATATCATAGGATACGATGATGGAGTGCTACAAGCATAGTATCGTAGCCATATAGCATATCAACTGACTCGTGCATCCATTACCGGACCCACCGTAAGCCGGTTGCATTAGTCTGGTGGACTAGTCTCGATGTTGACACCTAGTAGAGGGCACACGATTGGCTAGAGTGTGTAACCGCCTCCCGATTGGATAACAAGCAATAACTATAATACCGACGACGACTATAACGCCGCACCAGTTCAAAGGTCCAGCATGGGTGGTACGGCATCGGAGGTCGAAGGTTTAAAAATTGCTTAGCATCAGGAGAAAACATATATAGTCTACTGCTGCCCGCTATAACTCAACTCATTAAAACCTGGATTCGGCCAGAACCGAGCGATCTCCTCCCGGACTAGGCTACGACTACCTTTCTTGTCTCAACTAGAGTGTCATTACTTTCTGCTTTAATAAATCATGGTTAATGCGATTCAGTTCCGTGGCTCGCCATCTGGCGAAGTCGTCCAGACTACATTCACGCTTCCGGCTATAAAACCTGATGAGGTTTTGATCAAAGTAACTCATAGTGGCCTCTGCGGCAGCGATATCCATCAGCTCCGAAAACAGCTAGTGCTTGGCCATGAAGGTAAGTTCGCGTCACCGAACCACGCTCACAACGTAGAACCCCTCACCTCAGAGTCCTCGTAAGAATCGGTATCATCGAACAAGTTGGGTCTACGTGCACCCTCTTCAAGGTCGGCGATAGGGTCGGGTGGGGCCCCGTAAACTCAAGCTGCGGCCACTGTGATCCCTGTATGGCTGGGAGAGACGCGTACTGTCCGAACGGCAGTTTCTACAACATTCACGATTTTGACACCAACGGCTCCGTATGTAGCCATGCTGTTCGCAAGGAACAGTGGATCTTCCATATCTCTGATGCCTTATTATCTGAGGATGCCGCTCCGCTCATGTGTAGGTTATCATTTTCCTTCCTTGGTGTACTTTTCACGACAGCATCTTACCATATTGCTCCTTCATATAGGTGGCGGAGGGACTGTCTGGGATCCCCTTATCGAGCATTGCAAACCTTATGAACGAATCGGCATCGTTGGCCTCGGCGGCCTGGGGCATCTCGCAATCCAGTTCGCTGCCAAGATGGGATGCGATGTGGTCGTGTTCTCAGCCACGGAGGACAAGCGCGGGGAAGCCATAGGGCTCGGCGCCAGTGAGTTCTACGTTACCCGAGGCGTCTCCGACTACAGCACCCTCGGCGTGCCGAAGCCGATCAACCGTCTTCTCATCACGTCGTCTGCCAAGTTCGAGCTTGGCATCTTTTACCCTATCCTAGCTCAAAACGCCACGGTCCTTCCACTCTCGGTTGACAGTGGCAACCTTACTACACTTTATATGCCGACCATTACTCGCGGCCTTCAGATCCTAGGAAGCTGTATTAGTAGCCGACTCCCCCAGTACGTACCTTTCTTCTAGATTGTTTCATGGTCAACGGCCTTACAAATTCTCAGGAACAAGATGCTGGATTTTGCAGCACGGCATTCTATTCACCCCATCGTAGAGAAGTTCCCGATGACCCTTGAAGGTGTGAGGGAAGCGATGGAGAAGCTTAGATCTGGCAAGATGAGGTATCGTGGCGTTCTCTGCTGGCACTACTGATGTCTTTGTATGGATAACGTAATCTCCGTCCAGGTATGGACCTTACTCAAGTCCCCTTGTAGACGTTACGAAGGATGTAAATGTCGGTGGGACCTTTTGTTTGTAGAAGACTGTGAAGAGAGTTGCTTCTAGAATTTCGAATTATTATAAGAATACGTTTTTACTTAGCCTTCGTTTGTTAGCATGCCGCCAGGAATCAGCTGGCTACGGGTAATCTAGAATATCAGGTGTCTACTTTAACCTAGGGTTTGCAAATGGATACCCGTGGTTACCCATTTACTACTCACAACCGTACGTGGTTAACGATAGATAACGACTTATTTTTGCGGTACTTAACCAGCGGTGGTTAATTACAAGCTATATATAAGTCAACCCCCCTACCAACGAGCCACCCTATTAACAGACCGCCATTTCCTATATAAAATTAACAAAATTACATATTTATAAGTAATTAACAAAAATAAATATAAAAAACGGTTAACAGATTAAGAATTAGGGACCTTAAATACGGCCGTGTAAAAAATGTTATTTTAAAAATATTAATGTTTTTATTACGAAAATAAAAGTTAAAGTTATAAAAATTAAAGCTTAATATTTTCCCATATAATTTATATAGAAAATTATTAAGATTTAACCTTAAGGTTTATTTTTTTTAAATAACTACGTAATTAAAAATGATAAAGTTTTAAAATAAATTTTAAAAATAACTTTAATAGCATCTTAAAATATATATAATACTTTAATTATATATCTTTAATATTCGTTACGTAATTAAAGTTTTAAAAAGTAATATATTTTTTTATATATAATTTTCTCCACTTTTGGCTAATATAGTATATTTCGTTATATAATAAAGATATTAATTTTTTTTAATAATATATATATTGAAATAATTAAATATAAAGTTTCTCTTTTATATCGTCAGTATTAAACAAAAACATGGATTTTTTTCATTATCGGTTTAACTAGGTAAAAAATGTATAATACGTAATTCTACCCAATAGATAAAAATTTTAAAGATCATTAAATAATGAAATCATTTTTTCTGGTATTTTAGGTATATAAATAGTTTAAAATTAATTATAATTTCGAAAACGGCTTATTTTCCTCATTTTTATTCGAATTTTAAAAGGTTGTTGAAAATATAGTAATTTTGGCGATTTGTATGGGGAAATGGCGGCGCGTTGGGGGGGTGGCTCGTTGATGGGGTGGCCCACTTAATAATCCCGTTTACTTTTAACCGGTTATGGTATATATATAACGGTATATATATAATGTATATTATATAATAAGAGTATTATTGTTACGCTAGAATTATATGCCGACTTATACGTCGACTAGGGGAAATGGTTAATTCCGTACCGCGAATGGGTAGGTACCAAATAGCATTAACCATTCGTATGGGTGGAAAAAGTCGCCGGTGGGGAGCAGTGGGTAAAAAATGTAGCGTGTGTGGGTGGTTGTGCAAGCCCTACTTTAAGCACATATTCCATATTTCAGGGTTAGACAGAGTGCACTCCAGCAATTACTTCTGCTTATTTACGCGCATGCCCTCTTGTCCTTGTCTCTATGCTACTTAGGTGGGCTGAAAAGGGGCAAGTAGTCCAGTATGTACATTTGGGGAATTTGCATCAATGCACATCCTCAAATATTCCCGTATATTCCTATTAACCTTGAATGTTAATGGACGATGAATCTTCCCAACGTATCATCCCCCCAGCCTCGGTCTCGGGGTTTGGGAGGACCCCTCAACCTACAGAAATGCGGGATCCTCTAAATGATTGGATGGGGGTGACGAGCACGGCGGAGAGGAAAAGCGGCAGAACCGTCTACATCAGAGCGCATATAGTTAGTGAAGGCATTGCTTAGTTGTAAGCTACCCCATGCAGTCAGAACTTATTGGCTAACATGTTGCGTGGTGTGCATCCGGCAGGGAAAAGGCATTTTGTTCGGCGGGAAAGGCATGTATTTGTATCCTCTACCGGAACCTAAGCCCCGTGTCATGGGGGGAAACCAGTTAACATGCAACGACAACAGCATCAGCAGCTCATGGCAGCCGTCAATGGCAAAAAAGTCCGGGTATGCGACGAATGAGAGAGGCAAGGCTAGTTTGGACGGTGAGGGAGGTTATCTCCTTAACGCCTGTCCCCGGAGACGCACCGAGATCCGCTCATTTACGCTAAATATCTACAAGGCATATAGTCGCCGCACTTCACAGCCTGCTTACCTGCCCAAGCTGATCCGGTTAAATCCTTAACGCCCTGTCGCGCAATGCTATCGCCCTCGGCTTCCTGCCAGAAGGTTTGTGCAACGACGCCTTCATCTTGCCGTTCAACGAGGATGGCGCGCGTCTCCCCAGTGCTCCCATCCTGCTGCCGCCGTTCTGTCCGGATAACCTGTGCCCGACGGCGCTGCAGAGGACGGTGAGGCACCATCCCTCCGTTGACCTCTTCCCCGTCCCGCGGATGCGCGACAACCTTTTCAATGGGGTCGCAGCTGGCTTGTTCGACGAAGATGAGCTGTGCGTGGATCTCATGGATGTAGATGACAAAGCGGATAGTGACAAGCCCTGCCCTTATCGTCTGGGCGAATCGTGGGATTTCCGCAACTGGGAGGCCAGCGTTCCGTTCTTGCGGAAGTGGGGACGCCTGATCAACGGATGTCCTGAGATCCTCGAGGCGACGAATTACTGGCGGGAGAAGAGGGGCGAGAGGAAGCTTCTGCTCAATGTGCTGCTGTAGCATGCCTTTCTGTTGGGAAGTGCCATGCAGCACCTCTCAATTAGCAACGAAAGGTCTTGCGAGATGGCTTAAGTCATGGCAGTAGAGCCGTGTGAAAGAATATGACGCGTAGCCGGTGCTCTGTCGACCAGGATGTCCCAACTAACAGTTTCCGGCGTTGTCGAATATGCGCAATTCAAGCGACCTCGGTCTGCCTGTGTTGGAACCGTCGAATTTAGGGGTAAGCTTTCGGCCACGTTTTCGGTCGACGTCAGGAAATGATAATATCGAAATCAAGGAACCCCATTTCAATACTGGCCGCCGAAAGTTATATTGAAGGTAGAATCCTCGGTTTGCATCTTAGAAGCATGGATGCTATTAACGAGGTTTTATATAATACTAGCTAGGTTAGTATGAGACCCTGATATTACACACTGAAGCATATACGGCTGAAGGAAAGGAATTTATCAGGTTAACTTCTGGAAGGTCCTAGATATTAAGTGAGAGTAACGAAATTTCTTTAAATATATATAAAAACAGTTGTAACTGAGAGAAACTTATACGCGTAATATATAAATTAATATTTTTAAGTTATTAATTAAACGAAGTTAAGGTTTAATTATTTAATAAATTTTAATTAGGTCCAATATCTCTCTTTAATTATTAGGAATTAACAATGGAAACTTTTATAATTTTAAATATTATTTAAACAGGAAAAATTGTAATAATTTATAACAGTAAAATAAAGAAAAATAAAAGGATATAGCAGGTATATTATAAAGAATATCGTATTCTTTACGATATATCTACGAAAATCTTTAATAGAAATTAAATTTATGCTTTTAAATATTATATCTTAATATTATATCGTTAAATTATAATAACTTAATAATTAAAGTAGTTTAAAGTTTAAGGAAAAGGAAAATGTAACGGGAACAAATAATTAAATTAAAACGGAAATAATAGCCCTTAATTATTAAATAACTGCAAAAATAAAATAATACTTTTTTAAGCTTTTTTAAGGTTTAAAACGACGTTTTAAAGATTTAACAACCGAATAAATTCTTAATATTATTTTAACTTAAGTAAGTCAGTAAATCTTTTTATTATTATCGCTTTAATAAGCGTTTATTCGATTTTGATTTTCTTTATACCGTAAACTTTTCGAAATTAATAATTATAAACGTTAATATATTTAATTTCGTAATTAAGCGTATTGTTTTTTCGGTAAATAACAGTATCGTTTACTTACTATCTACCTAGATAATTAATTTTTTATCTAATTTTAAGTTTATGCAAGGTCGTTAGGTTTAAGCCGTATTATCCAGGCTAAGCTAAAGATACGAAGTAATTACACCAATAATTAATACGATAAATACTTTACCTAATATTTTCGAATACGGCAATTATTAATGGTTTTCACGGTAATGATAAATTGTACGTTTCGGTTACGAAAAGCCTTATCCCGAAGCCGACTGTCGCGTAATGCCGACAAGCTTCGACCTTGATAAACTTTATGCCCTTTAGCTGGTTCGGCAGGGGGAATTTCCTGGAATGCAATGACTTAGGAGATGTTAAGCTTTTCGCGGTAAACCTTAAGTCCGTATAAGATGGCTGCTTTGCGACCATTTGCCAGTCTTACGATTAAAAGTGTCAGATGTTAGCCAGGAAAAAGGGCTAGGAAGTCCAGACCAGCCACCTTCAACCTCGATCGATCCCACAACTTCTCGAATCCCCATCAATCAAAACAGCTGAAACATGCCGGGCAATTCCCACTACAATTTTAAGTTTATAATTTTAAAAAGCCTTTATATAAAAAAACCGCTTATAAAAAAGCTAACAGCATTATTTTCGTATTTAAAATAATAGTTATACCCTACTTATTTACTTAATAAACGATAAGTGTGTCGAAAAGTAATATTATAAAATTTTAAAAACTTTTACGATTAAGGTTATTTACGGAAAATATATTATTTACGTATAATAATAATCGTACGTTAAAATTTATATTTTTACCGTATGGTATAGCGTAATAATGGGTTTAATAATTATAAAATAAAGTTTTATTAATAACTTTAAAGTAAATAAAATTTAAGTTTTTATTATATCTAGGCGAATATAAATCGTTTTATATAATAAACTGCCGATTTTTTCGAAATATGGTTTTGTCGAAGTTATAAACGTTTCGTCTTTATATTCTTTAAAATCACGTTTTTCGAAAATTGAAATTTCGAATTATAAATATATTTTCGTTTAGTAAATATTTTAATAGGTTAGGGTTAGGGTTACATTTAAAATAAGGCAATGTTAGCGTTAATAAGTTATATAATTTATTAATTGTAGTATTATATATTATATAATTACTATTTAAGATAATTTTTAGTTTTTTAATTAGTTTAAACTTAAAGAAGATTTTTTTTAAATAATTTATATAAGCGATAATAATTTCCTAGCGGTTTAAAATGTAATTATTATTTTTTATTTATTCGTTTATTATACTATTATTTTTCTAAATACTTTTATAACGTAAGCTTAGAAGCTTTTTTAATTAATTATATTATTCGTAAAAAAGCCGCTATTTTAAGTATTTAATAAATCTTTATTTCCGATTAGGTATAATATAATTCGATTAACAATTTTATAATAGACGTTATTAAAGTTTAAGTTAAAACGGGTAAGTTAGGATATTATAAAATATATACTAGGTTATGTATTAATTATAACTTATAAAATTGTTATAATTTAATAGAGGGAAGGTCTTGGGAACGGTCCTAGTAGGCCGAAACAGGACCTAAGTAAGTTAAATTACGTAATCGGAAATGCTTAATAAAAATAAAGCTAAACATTAACAAATACGACAAAACACCCCTTATTACTACTTAATAACGATTAAACTAACCAATAATAAACCATAATAATTTAAGAAAAATATATACGCTTATTAATTCTACAATCTAAATAATACCAGTTTGTGATATAACTTAATTATCTAAAATACCCTTAATATTACTAAACGTAATTAAATTATCCTTATTACTTAAATTCCGTCATATAATTATTAATATAAACCGGACGAATTGGTTTAATAATTAATTAATTAATCTAGTCGTTATACGTTATAAACTTTTATTTAATAATATTGTTAAACTTTAAACAATTTCCGTTAATATTATATCTACTAGCAAACAAACCGAAAAGTAACCCGCTTATAAAGTTTTAAAAAAAATTATAAGTTTTGATAAAAAAAAACGCCCTTACCTTTTAATAAACGAAATCTTAAAAAAACTTAACGCCATTACAAACCGCGTTACTTGATTTAAAAGGAAAAAAAAAACCTTACCGTTTTATTCCAAACTACATACGAACGCCTTAAAAAAAAATAAGAAAAAAGCGGAAAAATAACCAAAAGAATTTTTTCCCGTAACAAAAGTTTTCAAATAATTTAAATAACGAATATTAAAAAACTTGGAAAAGTTTTAAAACCGCCTAAGCTCGAACTTATTAATAAAACTTCTACCAAGTTACAGTTATTTTTAATTTAGTATTAAACGTATTTTACGTATTTTCTTATTAGGTTCGTTATTTTTACGGCTCGAATAAAACTTACAGCAAAACTGTTAACCGGTAACGCGGTTACGTAGTTTAAACCCGTATTTCGAAAATACGTTATTTTTTCCCTTAAATAATAAACTCTAAAAATTTTAATAATATATAATAATTACGAAAAGTTCGAAAACGTTTTAAGGAAAACTTTCGAAATAAAAAAGGAAAAAACTAAAGTAAAAATTTAAATTAAAAAATTACGCTAAAAAGGAACCGCCTTAACTTACGGTAATATATTTATTTAATTAATATTTAAGATAAAATAAGAATAAAAGATTTTTATAGTTAAATTTTTTAACCTCTTAAAAAAAAAGCTTAGGAAAAGTTGTTTAAAAAAAATCGATCGAAAAGTTCAGCCGTTTATATTACGATAACGGTTAAGATCGACGATCGGCAATATACTTAAAAACGAGACATTTTAAAATATAACAAAATAACCGGCCCAAGTATACGGCAAGCGTTTTACAATATGCCAATATATCTTACGGTACCGAATCGGGCCCTATAAAGATTAGAAAGGTTTAACGATAAAAACGGACCTTATTTAAGTGTTATAATTATAATAAAACGGGATATAAAATCTTTTAATATAAAGTACCTAAAAAACCTCGAAAAAATAATTAAACCCCCGTACCTGAAAAACGATAATAAAACGATAAAAAAGATAATAAAAAGCTAATTAACAAAATGCGGCTACGGTATATGGTAATATAATAATATAAGGATTATTTAAAGTAAAAATGCTTTATTGAAAAAAGGTTACTTATATAGTTCTAATAAAAAAAATAACGATAAAAGCAGAACCGACGGGCTCTGCGGAAATAATTACAGGAATATTACGAATAAAAAGAAAACCTTTGCCTAGGAAAATTAAAAAGATATATAAAAACCCATACCGTTTATTATAAAACACCTAAATATTAATTCTACTAAATATGAAAAAAAGTAATTTATTAACATATAACCCGGATAATTTAAGAAAGGTTTAATTTTAAAAAAATAAAAAGGAGCTAATAAAAACGATTAATAATAATACCGGCATTTACGGTTATTCGCGGAAAAAAATAAGATTAACCAATAAGTAGCATTATAAAGTTAGCCACCCGGAAAGTTATGCCTATAAAAAAACCCTTTTTATCACTTTAAATAATATAACTACTAAACGGAAAAAAAAATTAATGTAAAAAATAATAAAGAAATACTGTTAACAAGCTATTACAGACTTAAGTATTTAACTGGCCTTTATTATAAACCCAGAAAATAAAAAAGTAATTAAAAAAAATTAGAAATTTTACCAAGAAAAGATAATAAAACTCGGAAAACGAAAAGGAATATAATAACTAATAAGAAAATAATAATTTATTATTAACCTTACCGAATAAAAAAATAATCGAAACTTTTACGAAATAAACCTATAAATAATAAAGTATATAATAACACCTTAAATAATTACAAAAACAAATAACACAAATAAAAAAATAATTAAAAAAACTCCAAGTATAAAATAATCGGGATAAAGAAATATTACGAAAATTTCGGTAAACCTTAAAAGATTAACGCTACTTATAAAAAACCGTAAATAAACGAAAAGAATAAAGTTAAATTATAGCACCTTAAGAAAGCTTTAAACGTAATAATCGGAATTACTAATAACAATGCTATTATTATATAAGTACGAATTAAAAAAACTGGTATACCGTAATAATAAACCGCAAAGCGATAATTACGAATTATATTAATCCGAAGGTAATAAATTAGTTAAAATTATTATAAAAGGAAAAAAGACACCGTGAAAACCATTGATAGTTGCCGTGTTCGAAGATACTGGGTAGAGTATCTATCGTGTTAATTATTGGTGTAATTACTCTGTGTCTTTGGCTCAGCCTGGATAATACGGCTTGAACCCAACGACCTTGCATAAGTATAAAAAGCTTTTTCGAAAAAAGTTGAATATAAAGTTATTATAACATAATAAATAAAATTATAAGATAATTTTTAAAAATGGCAAAACGATTATTTTTTACCTTATTTATAACCTAAACGAAATAAAGCTATACGCTTTTTGCGATTATTTAAAAAATAAACTACGAAAAGGATATATATAACGTTTTAAATTATTAGTAGGATACTTAATATTTTTTATTTTAAGAAAAAACGAGAAATTACGATTTATTATTAATTATTAATAACTTAACGATATTATTATTAAAATTAAAGATCGATTACGAAACGCTAAGTGGTTTACGGCTTTAAACTTACGAAAAAAATATAACTAAATTCGAATTAAGTTAGGAAACGAATAGAAAATAACTTTTAATATAAAATACGGATTATTCGAATATTTCGTTATACCTTTCGGATTTATAAACGTATTAGCAATTTTTTAACGGATAGTTAATTATATATCCCGAAAATACCTTAACATTTTTATTATATATTACCTTAATAATATCCTTATTTATTCGAAAATAAAAAAGAAATATATAAGATACGTTCATAATGTTTTACAAGCTTTATAAAACGCAAATTTTTTGGTTAACGTAAAGAAGAATACCTTTTATACTTAGAAGATTAAGTACTTAAAATATGTTATTACCCCGGGATATATTAAGATGAATTTTAAAAAAATCTTTACGATTAAAGATTAAAAGATATTTATTAATATCATAAAGATATAAGTATTTTTTAAATTCGTCAAATACTACCGACGATTTATTCGACATTTTAGCAAAATTATAATATTACTAACGGAATTTATTAAAAAGGACCGACGTTTTATATAAGCTTTAATTATAGAAAAGGTTTTTTAATAACTTAAAAATACCTTTATTAACGAGCTAATCTTAATAATGTACGACTTTGATAAATCAGTAGAACTTAAGACCGACGTTTTAGATTTCGTTTTAGAAACGGTAGTTTACTAACGAAATAATAAGGAAAGGTTATATCCTGTTACCTTTTACTTCTATAAATTATATAGTATTAAGTTAAACTACCTTATTTATAATAAAGAATTTTTAGTTATTATTAAAGCTTTTAAGGAATTTAGATATTACCTTAAAGTAAATTAATACCAGGTAAAGGTATATATAAATTACAAAAATATTTTTTACTTTATAATTACCAAAGAATTAATCGGACGATAACGATATTATACGGAATATCTTTTAAAATTCGATTATATTATTATTTAATATAAAAGGTTAAAGAATAACAAAGTAAAGGTTTTTAGCAAACGACCAGACCTAAAGAACTTTAAGATAAAGATATAACATACTATTTTTAACTAAATATTAAAAGGATATTTATAATAACGACATTTTGATATTATTAAAATGTCCATATTAAACGTATATAAGGAAATATAGCTATATTACGATAATTTACTTAAAAATTAAAATATGGATAAAATTTACGTATTAAAAGAATATTAAGAAAACCTAATACGAAAAGTATATAAATATTAATTATACGGATACCTAGGAATCTATAAGACTTTAAACCGCCAACGACGAATATATTATTTTTTTAAAATAAAATTAACCGCATAAAAAATTATATAATCATACGATATTTACGTTAAAATAAAAGCTAAACGATATAAATTATACGGAAAATTACAATTATTACCAGTTGTTAAGTAATTATAAGATTTAATTATATTTAATTTTATTACGAAATTTCCATTATTAAAAGATTTAATTACGGGTATATATTACGATAGCATTTTCGTAATCGTTAATCGATTTATAAAATTCTTTTATTTTTTACTTTATAATAAGGATATAAACGCCGAATAAATAGTATATATTTTCTTTTAATATATTTCTAGCATATACGGATTATTATCAAAAATTGTTTCGAAAAAAGCTATAATTTTTACTTTAAAGTTTTAGCGGAATTTAATAGCATAATTCGGCTTAAACCATAAAATTATTAACCGCTTTTAAACTATAAATAGATAAATAGATGGAAAAGATTAATTAAATATTAGAAACGTATTTACGACATTATATTAATTACGAACAAAATAATTAGGTTGAAAAATTACAGTATAATTAATTTATAATACCAGTTATTAAATAGTATTAAAACGATTTTAATAACTGCTAACTTTAATTATATTCTAGAAGTTTATAGGGAGATAAGAAAAGGAAAACTAGTTAATGTTAAGGCAATTTTTACTTTAAAACAGCTTAAATAATTATATTAAAAAATAAAATAAAACCTTTAATTCGTATGTAATTAAATAAATAAATATTATATGTAAAAAAAGTCAAAAAATTTAATTTTTTTATAAGGGAAGATAATTTATTTAACTATTAAAAATATTAAAACCAAACGTCCAAACCAAAAATTCGATTTTAAATATATTGGTTTATATAAGGTCGTTAAGAAAATCTTAGAAAATAACTATTAATTAGAATTACCATTTAAAGTTAAACTTTACCTAGTTTTTTATGTTTCCTTATTTAAGTTAGTAATAAATATTATTAAGGTGCATACGGTATAAGACGATATAAAGGTAATGGAAAAAGGAAAGATATATAAAATTAAAAAATACTTAACGTACGAAAAGAAAAAGGATTTACTTAATATCTAATTAAGTGGAAAAACTACCTAGATTCCGAGAATACCTGGGAACCTGTTAAAAATCTTATTAACGCCTAGCGCCTGTTAAAAAACTTTTATTAACGACGCTAGAGCCGTTAGGGTTAAAGATACCTTAATTTATACTATTTAAGAATAATTAACCGGCTATCTCGGGGATAAACTAATTTTTTAAACCAGAGGCTTAAATAACGGCTGATACGTTCGCCGTTTTTAACCGTTTTTGCTCCTTTAATTTTTTTAGGGATTATAACTTTTGTTATACTATTTTCATATTTTTAAAACGAAAAAAGGCCTTTTATTTGCGTAATCGGATTAGTCGCGTAATAATTTTATTTATTTTTTGCTAATAACGTTTTATTTCCTTTTTTCCAGCCGTTAGTTTTTTGCGCGAATATTTTCTAAAAACGAAAAAAAGATGTTATTTCCGTTATAAAAATAACTACGTTAAACGTAGGCTTTATATTTAAAAACGGTCTTTATTATTTTACACTTTTAATCTCTATTAAAACATAAGGATTAAGGTATAATTTCGAAATTAAGTTTATTTAAAATTAAAAGAAAATTTTTACAATAAGCGGTAAAGGAAGGAATTGATTTAGACGATTTAGTGATACGACTGGATATGTTAAAGGATAAAAAGGAAAAAACTTACCCGAAAGCTAATTTTAAGGACAAGATTTTAGAAAAAAAGGACATTATATTATGATTTAATAAAAAGAAGGTTTTAAAAACGGTTTTAATAGGCCGAAATAAAACTTGAATAAATTAAGTTATATAATCGCAGGTATTTAGTAAAAATAAAGCTAAGTACCGGTAAATACCATAAAGTACTTTTTATTATTATTTAGTAATAATTAAGCTAAGTAGTAATAAGCCGTAATAATTTAGGAAAAGTATATACGTTTATTAATTCCATAATCTAAATAGTACCAGTTTACAATATAACTTAGTTGCTTAAGATACCTTTGGTATTATTAAACGTAACTAAGTTATCCTTATTATTCAGATCCCGTAATACGATTGCCAACATAAACCGTACGACTTAGTATAATAATGAGTTAACTAGCCTAGCCGTTAAAAAAATGTAATAATTCTTTTTTTTTTAGTATTTATTAACGGAATTTAAATAGGTTAAATTTGAATTTAATAATTATTTAACTTTTATTATTAACGTATTTAAAAAGTTATTTAAGGTTTTTAAGTATTAAAATAATTAGATTCTTTTTAGCTTTGCGTTTAAATATTTCGGTACCGAGTAATTATTATAAATTTTTAATTTTTATAAAATGTTAAATATTTAAACTAATTACTATCTTTACTAAGCTACGAACCCCTTTTAAATCGTATTAAAGACTGTTATTAAATAGTCTCGTATTAGGATTTATATAAAGTCCTATCCTAACTTAATCTTTTTAGCTATAAAGGGTTATATTTTTATAATTACTTCCTTTATTAAAAGCTTTAATTGTTAAGACCACCGCATTACTTTTTCGTATAACCAGATTTCTATATAGAATCTTCTTATCTAATAATAATTACCCGTATTATATTAAATTTAACAATAACGCGTAGTTAAGCTTTATTTAGTTAAAATTAAAAAAAAAAACCTTTATCGTAATTTTCCTTATAAATTAAAACAATAGAATACCTATAAAAATAAAAAGTTTAAAGAGTAACTTTTATAACCTTTAATCGTTTTATTTGTAATCTTATCGCCTTATTTATAGCAGTATAATTTTCTTCTACATATTATTTTATACCACTTTAAATTTATGTATTCGGCTTTTTAACCCTTTAAATCTTTTGGTATATTTATATTTTAGGTACGATTTAATATATAGCAAAGGCAATTAGTTTTATAATACTACCGTAATAAGTATTTAATCTATTTTAGAAAATATGCTTTCTTAAAGAATTAAACTATAATTAGTAGGGCGTTAAATAAATCGCTAATATAATTATTAGACATTTAAACTAATTATTAGCTTTATGAAGCTACGTACTTTTTTTAAGTCGTATTAGTAATTGTTATTAAAGAGTTTTATATTAGGATTTATATAAGGTTCTGTCCCAGCCTAGTCTTCTTAAATATAAAGGGCTATATTCTTATATAAAAGTATACAGTTTCCGAATTTGCTGAATTAACTAATTAACGAGCTTTTAATTTTTGTTGGGTTATATTATTACGATATTATTTATATAAAAGAAAACAAATATATCTTAACGAGTAAAATAAAAAGGTATATAAAGAATAAACTTAAATTTTAAATTTTTAAGCTTTTTAATAAATGTTTTTTCTTAAAGGAAGGTAATTTTTTTGTTTATATAATGTTTTTTTAATTAAAAGAGTTTTGTTATATTACGAGTATTTTAAAGATATTTTTAAATAAATTTACAAGGTAGCAAGGCGTTAACGTAAGCGTTATTAGTGTTATATTATTTTAATTTTAAGTTAACTTTAGCCGTAATAGTAATTAAGGTTTTAAATGATTTTTACTTAAAATAAATATGTATATATTATTATAAGCGTATTTTAATTATTAATCTGTTCGTATAACGAAATATATTTTATATTTTCAGAATTAGTTAAATTTATTAAATTTATAAATGTATATTTATATTTATTTTAAAAATTAATTAACGATTTTTTAGGATTATATTTTTTATAACTTTATATATAACCTTTTTAGGTTTTACGAAATATCTTTTTAACGGATATATATTTAATCTTTTTATAATTTCGCAGAAGTAATAACAAGTTGCGTATATATATTCGGCTTTATACTTTAAAGGTTTTATATATTTTCGTATTAAAATATTTTAAATTATGTTAATACGAATTTCGAGTAATTAATCTTCTTAAATTTCCGTAATTTATCCGCCGATTATTTGTTATATTAATAACATAAATTAATCGTTTTATGTTAAACGCGGTTTTTTAAATTTTGTAATCGTACCGATAATTGTTCTTTCGATACGCAACGTATAGAGAATTTACGTTTATAATTTATAAAAAGTTTTCGTTTTTTATTATTACTTTAAATTAAATAATAGAATAAAAACTAAAGGTTATTTGTATTATTTCTATCAAAATAATAATCGTAGTAATTATTAAAGTGAATATTAATAAAAATCATATTTTAAAAGACGGAAATAAGTCGAATATAAGGGTTATATAAGAGTAATTGATTTTATACGAATAAATTCTTTTTTTATTTCGTACGTTTTATATATTTATATTACTTTAGAATTATTTTTCTAATTTAACGGGTAACTGAATTATTTCGTTTAAGTTTCCGTTTTTCTTTTTATATTTATATATTTAAGTAACTTATATTTAACTTAAATAGTTTTATTTATTAAAATAAATCGTGTTATTTTTTTTAATAACTTAAAAAATGTTATTTTTTAGGTTTTTTTTTAAATTGTACATTTTAAATGGTAATAATTTAGATAATTAACCGGTTTTAAATATTATAGATATTCGTAAATCGGTAACCGATAAAGTAATTAATTTAAATTTTAGGATTTAGTTTTTAAAGTTATTATTTTTTTTTATAATTGTAATCATTTTAGCGGAAGTTATATAATTATATATTTATAAGTAAGTTTTTTAAGGTTTTCGATTAAATATTATAAGGTTACTTTTATATGTTAAATAAGTATAGTAAATTTCGTATAGGTTTTATTAAATAAGTACGGGTTTAAGGGTACGATTATATAAATATATTGCCGTTTTAAATATATATACGATTAGGAACGAAGGTAATGCAATATTATTTCGTTTTATAATCCTTTTTTCATTTTTTTAAATGTTTTTAATATATTAAAAATATAGCGAATTTCTTACTTACTTAACGTATTACAATACGAATTAAAATTAATTAAACTTTTCAAATATATTGTTATTAAAAAATAATTTAATAAAACGTTTTATAGGAAAATTTAAGGATATTTCCTACATAATTTAAGTTTATTCGGTTTTTAATCCTAAGATACGGTATTATAAAAAAAGAATATTTATATCTTCGACGAAATAAAATTTTTAATAGATTTTTTTATAATAATAAATATAAACATTACAAATATTATACAACGAACAAAATCTAAATAAATGTAATAAGAGAATAAGGAATAATTTATAATTATATAAATGATTAATTTTAAAAATTAGGCCTTATATTTATTTGTTATCATTACCGGGAAAGATTATTATAAGTAAAAACGACTAGACGATAAATAAATTAAGTTTAAAATAAATTAAATATTTAGATAAATATATTAAAACGGGTATTAAAAGTTTAAAACGTTTTTTTATTATTAACGATTACGAAAGTTATTATTTAATCGAATTTGAAAATTGTTATAAAATTAAGTATATTATTATATTTTATATACTTACTTATTTATTTTAATAATTTTAATTTTTCGACGTATTCTGTTTTTTAGTATTAAAACGCGTTTATTCGTTATATATTAAAGGCTTTATATAACGTTATATTATTTATAATATTAAGCAAGATTTTATGGCCGGTTTTTATAACGTATTGAAAGTTACTATAATAACCGATTATATCAAATCCGGATTTGTAAAAACGGGATTTATTTTATTTAATTTTAATTCCGTTTTCCGAATTAAAATTTTAATTATATGTATACTAACCGGTTTTTTACTTACCTTTCTTAATTCGATTATATTTTTACTTATGAAAACTTTGAAAAATGTTATTAAAGCAATTTAATAATAACGTTTATAAAAAAAATAAAAAATTATTAGAGTAGCTCGCCGACAAAGATGCTTAAATCGGTTAAACTTTTAACAAAAAGTAACCTGTTACTTCTATACGAAATTGGGTTTTTTCGGAAGGAAATCGGCTACCTTCGCAAAACGAACTACGTTTTTAATAAACGCCGGAAAATTAAAAATATACGATTTTAAAAAAACAGGAACATTTACTATAAAAAAAGGTAAAGGTAAGTAAAGATAAAAAGGAAAATAGTAATAAGTAATTATAATTAATTAAGGTTAAAAATAATAGTCGTAAAAAGGTTTAAACGAAAAAAGGAAAATATAACGTTTACGACAAGCCCGGATATAATACGCATACTTATAAGAAAATTATAAAAACGTCTAACGAAAAAAAGTCCGATTAATTTAAATATATTTATTACGTTATAATTATTTTAGTTAATTTCGTTATCGTAAAACGCTAAAAACGAACGCCTTAATTATATAAGCGACTTACTTATATAGTACGTTATTAAATTTTATTAAAACTTAACCGTTTCGTAAATTATTTATTTATATTCTTATCGACTATTATTTTTAAAAGAATTTTAAACGGTTTTCGTAATTTAAAACATCCGGATAAATGATCGTTTATAAATTCTTTTTTATCGAATTAAAAACTATATTTCGAAATCTTTTAGTTTTTTATTATTTATTTTATGTTTTTCGTAGTTTTTCTATACGGTCGATATTTTCCGTTATAAGGTCGTCTAATTATTAATTCCTTTTATTTTTGTAAATTAAATCGTATTCGAAAATTAAAAATAGAATTCCATTTCTTTAAGAAAAATCGGTTAGATCGACGGAGGTATCGATATTTATTATTCGCTTTAAAGTTTTATAAAGCGTCGGGACTTTTAATAAAAGGTTTTCCGTAAAGATTTTATAATTACGGAATACGGCTATTTTATAATAGAAATTACCTGGTACATTTTCATTGTTTTAATTAATAAAAATTCGAAAAAGTACAGTAAACTCGATCGAAATTAAAGTCGTAGAACTAGCAAACCATTACAAAGCAGTTATTTTATACAGATTTAAGGTTTACCGCGAAAAGCTTAATATTTTCTAATTTATTATCTACCTTTTAGGAAATTTCCCTTACCGAACCGGGTCAAAGGTATATGGTATATTAAGGTCGAAATTTGTTAATATTACGTAAATAAACCTTTTAACTAATATGAATCGAAAAATTATATATTTACAGGAGCCCAGTAATTAGCTTCGGAATAAGTCTTATCTTAACCAAGGCGTGTAATTTATCGCAACCGTAAAAACTATTAATAATTACCGTATTCGAAAATATTGGGTAAAGTATTTATCGTATTAATTATTAGTATAATTACTTTATATCTTTAACTTAACCTGGATAATGCGACTTAAACCTAACGACCTTGTATGAAAATTATACGAAATCTATGTTATATAATAATAAATTATAATCTAAAAGCAATAAAAAAAGAAAAATATAACGCTATTTTTTCTAAAGAAAATACGTATAATAAAAGAATTCCGTTTAAATATCGAAATATTAGCGGAATCGAAAATTAAAAAGGTTATAATTATTATACCGAAATATTAGGTTTTATATTTAATAATAAAAAAGGTAATATTAAACGAAACGGTATTGTATCTTATTACTTAGCGAACGTTTTAAGATAAAATCCGTAAATTATAAGTTAAAAGGGTAAATATTTTATAAATATATATAATATATTATTTTATCGATATAAATTCGTTATCCTGATATACTACGTATTACATTAATCATTTATTAATTAATAATATAATAGTTATTAAGTAAAATATATAAAAAAGTATAAAATTATTATATTATTTAAATATAAAGTTTATTAAAAACTATAATAAATAATATCCGAATATACGTTAAACGTTATTATATATATTAAAATACGTAAAAACCTAAGTATAATCTTTATAAAGCGTTATAATCGTTTTCTTTACTGGAATAACCGTTTTAAAATCTATATTAAAATGTTATTATTAAATTACGCTTTAATTTAAACAATAATAAACGTATATACAAGGTCGTTAGGTTCAAGCCGTATTATTCAAACTAAGCTAAAGATACGAAGTAATTACACTAATAATTAATACAATAAATACTTTACCTAATATTTTCGAATACGGTAATTATTAATAGTTTTTACGCTAATAATAAATTATACGCCTCGGTTACAAAGAACCTTATCCCAAAGCCGACTGTTACGCAATGCCGATAAGCTTCAACCTTAATAAACCTTATGCCCTTTAGCTTTTCGATTTAATAGGCCTTATATAAAATGCCTTATAAATAATAACTTAGAAGATGTTAAGCTTTTCGCGGTAAATTTTAAGTCCGTATAAGATAGCTGCTTTGCAACCCTTTACCAGTCCCACGACTAAAAGTATTAGATATCAGCCAGAAAAAAAGGCTAGAAACTCCAAACCAGCCACCTTTAACCTTAATCGATCCCATAACTTCTCGAATCCCTATTAATCAAAACAGCTAAAATATACCGGGCAATTCCCACTACAAAATACCGGTACTCCGTAATTATAAAGTTTTTATGGAAAACGTTTTTTTTAAAGTTCTTAAATTTAATAAAATTTTAAAACGAATTAAAAATATCGATACCTTTATCGATTTAACTAACCTTTTCCAAAAAAATCGGATTTTATTTTTAATTTTTAAATACGATTTAATTTATATAAATAAAAATAATTAAAAGTTAAACGACCTTATCGTAAAAAACATCGACCGTATAAAAAAATTGCTGGGAAAGCTGGATATAAACGGCAAAAAGTTTAAAAACTTCGAAATTCAACTTTTAGCTTAATATAAGGAGAATTACGAACAATAGTTTATCCGGCTGTTCCGGATTGCAAAGACCATCCAGAATTCGGTTAAGAATGGTCGTCGATAGGGGCTTGCATAATAGGGCAGTCTGTAAAAAGGTTAGGGCTTGGTAAAGCTTAGCAACCGATACTATAATCTATTTATTTGTTTAATTTTGTTCTACGATTACGTCTTCTTTAGGGAGAATAATAAACGTATATATAACGTTATTTTAATAATTATCGACTAATTTATAAAATTAACATTATTTTTATTTATAATTCAGATCTTAGTAAGTATTAAATTAATTAATATTTATATATTAAAAATGCCGTTTCGATTTTTTTTAAAAATCGGTAGTAATCGAAATAAGTTATTTAATAACTAGTTTTAAACCGAATTTAATAGAGTATAAAAAGATTAAACGTGCATTAAATAATGTTTAATTTCTAAATATATAAGTAATTAAAATTTAAACAATTTTATAGTAAATAATATCGGCCGTATAAAACAGTAATTAGAAAAATTATATATAAAAGATAAAAGATTTAAGAATTTCGGAATTTAACTATAGTTTAATAAAAGTTAAAAGATTATAAGCGATAATTTATTCGGCTGTTCTAAATTACGAAACCGGTTAAAATGCCGTTAAAAATCATTATCGAAAAGAGTATAACTGGGTAATTTAAAGTTACCTTTAAATAAAACGCCTAAGCTGTTAGAATTATATTTATTATTATATATCGGAAAAGCTTAGTAGCAAATATAGTTAGGTTTTAATAAAGTCTAATAATTCATGTAATATAATTTATTAATTTATTTAATTACGATATATAATTACGTTTTCTCTAAAGAGAATAATTATAGCATATTAAAACCGTTTATCTTTCTTTAATAAATTCCGTTAATAATATCATAATTTTGTTAAATTAAATTATAAATCGTTTATAAGAAGTAATATATTTAAGAAATATTTATATTTCCTTAATATTATCATGTATTTTTAAATTTTAATTATAATAAGTGTTTTAAGTTTTATTGTAAGATATTTTAAATATGAGATTTTTTAATTAGAATCTATATTTCTTTTACCTAAATTATAAAGGGTGATATTTTATAAAATTTTAAAAATATATAAACGTAATATATATATTTTTCTTTAATTTTTAAATAAATAAAAATATCGTCGAGGTAATATATTACGAAACCGGTGAAGTACTTTCTAAATCCGGAATTAATCATTCGTTAAAAAGTTATTAATACGTTCGTATAAGTAAAAGGTATTATAAACTGTTTAAATAATTTATAATTAATATTAAACGTTACAATTTCTTTTATATTTATTTATTTATCTTATTTTTATTTTTAATTTTGATTTAAATTTAAAATTATAACTTATTTAATATTTTAAAAATAATAAAATCTTATTTTTAATTATAATATCGTTAAGTTATTTATAATTACTAATAAATCGTATTTTTTTTTTACATTTTAAAAAGCTTAAATAATCTATTAACTACTTAATATATTATATATATGATTTTCTTACTTTATTATATTAATAATTTTAAAATACCTTTAATTATATTTCGATTAAAGTATATATAGAGTAAAATACAGGTGACTTATTATTTTTAAAAAATATATGATAAATTTAAACGTTATATTATATTAATTTTAGTATAAATTCTTATTAATATATATATATATTGCTATAATATTATAATAATACTTTAATTATCTAGTCCGATGATTTTTCGACTTATACTTATAAATCGTTATTTATTCATCGAACTCGTATTTTTAAATTTATACTAAAACGTCGTACTTTTTATTATGCCCTTTACTTTTACTATATTTACTTTTCTAAGATAATACAGTTTTTATTAATTAAATATTAATATTTTATATTTAGAAAATATACGAAAGTTCACGTAATTAATGATTTAATAACTATATTATAATTTATTAGAAAATAATATCTTAATTAGTAACTTCTTTTTTGCTTTTATAAAAATTTTGAAATAATTAATTTTAACATTAGTTTATCCGTTATTATAGGTAAATCTTTAACTCTTCGTATTTTTAATCTTATAAAAGGTTAGTCCTATTTAGATATCTAGCTATATATAGAGCTGATCTATTTACTAAGTACGTATATAAAGGATTATATAAACGCGACCGGAGAGCATCTCTTAAAAACCATTCTTTTTAGCAAGAAACGGAAAAACTTTTTAATCTTATCATAATAATTTTTTATAATAATTTGAATTAATTTATTACGTTCCAGTTAATATAATATACTATTATAATACACCGGTTTTTATTAATTCGTATTTATACGCTATTAATATTATTACTTGAAACTTTTATTATAACGTGTACCAAAATTTTAAATTATTAAAACTTAAACCTTTTCTTTTTTTGTTATTTTATGTCTTTTTTCTAAACAACGCTTTTTTAAAGCTTAGAGTATTTATTTTAATTTCGCCGTATTACGTTCGCTTTATAGTCGTAATTCGATTAGATATTTTTTATTCGAATTATGGATATTTAATATTATTTGAATTATTATTAATATAAATTTTTAAAATAAAATGTTATTCGGTCTTATTTTAAAAATTTTATTTTTTAATAATTTTAATTTCATTTTTATTATTTTTTTATTCTCCGAATTTATACTAGAAGCTAGTTATAATTATAAATCGGTAATAGCTTAGTAATAGTATTTTGCTATTATATCTTAAATTCTTTTTTATTAATCGTATTACTTTTAATAATATTAAAGGTTTTTTACTAAGCAGCTTTTCGCTTATTTCTAACTGTTAGCCGTTACTATTTTATCGATCTCATCTTATGTTATTATCCTTTTTAAATATTAATATTAATTTTTATTTTTAGGAATTTTACCTTTTAAATTAATAAAGTTAAAATTTTGTAGGTATAACCGTATAACCTTTCGAACGGTATATTCTTTATACTTTTATAAATGTTATACCGGCATTATCGATAATAAAGAATATAAAGTTTTCCGTATCGGTTAGCCTTTTCCGGGTATAAGGTGTTATCTTAACTATAATATTATTAAATTCATATTACATATTTTACGTTATAGATTAAATCCGTTAATGTTAAACTTTTTACAAAAAAAAAGTATTACAATATCGATAAATATTACTAATTTTCGTATTGCTTTAATTAATTCTATACTAGTAATCCTAAGTTTTTTTCGAACTTTTATTAAATTTCTTTCGATACTTAATAATTTTATTTTATTATTATGTTTTTTAATACTTTTATCTTATTTTTTACACACTGAAATTTAAATCTTTTATCTAGGTTTTTTTCTGTTTTTTATATTAAAAGGTTTTATATTTTAAATTTCTATAATTACAATATATAATCGGAGTTTTCTTTTTTCGCATAATAATTTCTATAGTTACGGCGTTTGAGCTTTTATATAAGCAAGGCTAATTTAATTTCTAAAACCATTAACAACATAATAAGCTAAACAAACCTAGAAATAAATTTAGAGAAAAATCTTTCCTTATATATATAAAAATTATAGAGTCTTTAACAGATACGTTAAGGTTTCTTAGCTTTAAGCTAGTTTTAGCCCAGACATTCGGTTTAATACGGTAATATTACATTTCTCTTCCGAAAAAGTTTCGTTTTCCAAACTTTAAATTTATTATAATAACTTTATAATAATTTTACGTTATTTTTATATATAGCCTATTTAATTCGTTATTAATATTAGTAAGTAAATATTTAGGTTATAAAAAAGATATAAACTCCGATTTATTTTTCGATATTATATTAATAATTATACTTTTTTTTAACATACGGTTTAAATAGATAGTTATTAATTATATATATCCTACCGTAACGATAATAAAGTCTTTTTATATTTTATATATTACTTTGGTTGTTAATAAAAAACAAGCTTAATATAAGGTAAATTTATTAGTTAAATCGGAAATCGTTACTTTTATAAATTTAGAAATACGGATAACTTTAGCGATTCTTACCTTTTTAATAAACGTATTTATAACGTAAAGCTATTACCGTTATAACTTTTACTTAGCTTATATAATAATTTAATAAAATAGTAATATGTAATAAAAAGCGGGTTATTTATTTTTTATAATTAAATACGTAACGTACTACATAAGCGAGCTATACATACAAGCAAGCTGTACATTTTTTGGTACGTCGCGATAGTAAATTCGAATTAAACAACTATAATATATTAAATTAATTTAAATTAATCGGATTTTTTATCGCTAAATACTTTTATATCTTCCTTATAAGTACGCGTATTATGTCCGGGCTTGCCGCAAACGTTATATTTCCGTTTTTTCGCCTGAACCTTTTTATAACGACCCTTTTCGGCCGTTGTTAGCTGCGATTGTTTATTATTACTTTTTTTCGTAACCATAAAAGCTTATGTTTCCTTTACAGTAAATGTCTCTTTTTTTTAAAGATATTTGTTTTTGGTTTTCCGGCGTTTATTAAGAACGTAGTTCGTTTCGTATAGTAAGTCGTATTTTTCCCGAAAAAAAGTAATTTCGTATAAAAGTATTAGGTTACTTTTTGTTAAAAGATTAACGGATTTAATTATTTTGGTCGGCGAGCTACCTTAATAATTTCTGATTTTTTTTTATAAATAGCGTTTTCGTCGAATCGTTTTAGTAATATTTTTAGGAGTTTTCGCAAGTGGAGAAATAGCGGAATTGGCAGAGGTAAGTGGAAAGATGGTTGGTATAAGCATAATTGGAACTTTTAATTTGGAAAAAATGCGATTAAAATTAAATAAAACAAATCCCGTTTTTACGAATCCGAATTTAATGTTATCGGTCGTTATAACGGTTTTAAATATATTGTAAAAGCCGGCGATAAAATTTTCCTTAATAATGTAAATAACGTAACGTTGTATAAAACCTTTAATATATAGCGAATAAACGCGTTTTAATACGGAAAAACAAAATACGTTAAAAAATTAAAGCCGATAGGAAAAATAGGTAAGTATATAAAGTATGATAATATCGTTGGTTTTGTAGTAATTTTCGAATTTGATCGAATGGTAGTTTTCGTAACCGTTAAGGATAAAAAAACGTTTCGAATTTTTAATACGCGTTTGAATATATTTATCGAAATATTTAATTTATTTTAAACTTAGTTTATTTATCGTTTAGCCGTTTTCGTTTATAATAATCCTTTAATCGGGTAAAAATAGGTTATCGGTAAACCGGCGAAGAAAGTGGTTTTTCTCGGTAAGGATGATAAATAAGGGTAAGGCCCAGTTTTAAAAGTTAACAGTTTGTATTACCGTAAATTATTCCTTATTTTTTTGTTGCGTTTGTTTAGGTTTTTTACGTTTTTCGGTATTTGTAATTATTATGCCTGTTGTTATAAAAAAACTTATTAAAAATTTTGTTTCGTCGAAGTTAGAAATATCTTTTTCCGTAATACCGTATTTCGCAATTGTAACCCGAATAAATTTAAATTATTTACGAAATACTTTTAAATTTTCGTATAAAACCCGTTAATAATTTATTTTTCGATTTAAACGCGTTTTAAGTTTATGTTGCCGTTTAATAAAATTAAATATCTAATTAACCTCGATATATTTTATAACGCGTTACGTAAGTAACAAATTCGTTATATTTTTAACGTATTAACGCCGGACGGGAAATGTTTGCGTATTTAGGTTAAGGATTCGTTCGATAATCGATTTTTTTTTAGTCGGCGTTAATTTTCGCGAATTAGGGACGGTATTGGGTCGGGCGTATTTGTTATTAATTCGCGTTCTTAAGGTAATAAATAGAACATTATAAATAAAACTAAGTTTTTTATAATTAAGTTTCGGGTTTCGTTTTTTAATTTAAACGGCTAGGTTTATTTTCGTTTTTTTTATAAGCTGTTTTATATTATAGTTGTTAAGAAATAAGTAATTAAAATTAAAGAGTTGAAATAATGAAAAAAGTATATAGCTTGTTTATATATACAGTTCGCTTGTGTAGTATGTTATCGGAAATTAACGATATAACGTACTATATAAGCGAACGGAACATATAAGCGAACGGGACACTTTTTCGCGTACTTTAATAAAAACTTTAAATAAAATAATTATAACGCCTTAAATGAATTTAAATTAAGCAGATTTTTTATCGCCAGATATCTTTATTACCTCCTTACAAATATGCGTATTATATCCGGGCTTGCCGTAAACGTTATATTTCCGTTTTTTCGTTTAAACCCTTTTGCGATAATTACCTTTAGCCTTTATTAATTGCGATTATTTATTATCACCCTTTTTCTTAATTACAAAAGCCTTTGCTTTCCTTACAGTAAACGTTCCTTTTTCCTGGAAACGTATATTTTTAGTTCTCCGGCATTTACTAAGGATATAGTTCGTTTTGCGAAAATAACCGTTTTCCTTTTAAAAAAGAACGATTTCGTACAAAAATAATAGGTTACTCTTTGTTAAAAGTTTAACCGATTTAACCATCTTTATCGGCAAGCTACCCTGGTAATTTTTGATTTTTCTTTGCAAATAACGTTCTTATTAAATTATTTTAGCAACATTTTTAAAAATCTTTACAAGTAGGGAAATAACGGAATTGGTAAAGGTAAATAAAAAAACGGTCGGTATAGGTATAATTAAAATTTCTAATTCGGAAAAAACGTAATTAAGATTAAATAAAACTAATCCCGTTTTTCCGAATCCGGATTTGATATTATCGGTTATTATAGCAGCTTTAAACGCGTCGTAAAAGCTGGCGATAAAATCTTTTTTAATAATATAAATAACGTAACGTCGTATAAAACCCTCGATATACAGCGAATAAGTGCGTTTTAATACGGAAAAACAAGATACGTTAAAAGGTTAAAACCGATAAAAAAAATAGGCAGGTATATAAAGTATAATAATATTATTGATTTTATAATAATTTTCGAATTCGATCGAATAATAACTTTCGTAACCGTCGAAAATAAAAAAACGTTTCGAACTTTTAATACGTATTTTAATATATTTATCGAAATACTTAATTTATTTTAAACCCAGTTTATTTATCGTCCAACCGTTTTCGCTTATAGCAATTTTCCAATCGGGTAAAAATAAGTTATCGGCGAACTAACGAAAAAAGTAATTTTTCCCGGCAAAAATAATAAATAAAAGCAAAGCTCAATTTTAAAAATTAACAGCTTATATTACTATAAACTATTCCCTATTCCCTTATTACATTTATCTAAGTTTTTCACATCTTTCGGCACTTATAATTACCATACCTGTTACTATAAAAAAACCTATTAAAAACCTTATTTCGTCGAAGTTGTAAATATCCTTTTCCGTAATACCGTATTTCGCAATTATAACCCGAATAAGCTTAAACCACTTACGAAACACCTTTAAATTTTCGTATAAAACCTTTTAATAATTTATTTTTCGATTTAAACGCGATTTAAGTTTTTTTTGCCGTTTAACAAAGTTAAACGCTTAATTAATCCTGATACGTATTATAACGTATTAAGCAAGTAGTAAATTCGTTATATCTTTAATATACTAAAACCAGATAAGAAAAATTCGCGTATTTAAGTTAAAGATTCGTTCGATAATCGATTTTTTTTCGGTCGGCGTTAGTTTTTGCAAATTAAGGATAATATCGGTTTAAACGCGTTTACCGTTAAATCGCGTTTTTAAGGTAAAATATAAGATACTATAAATAAAACCAAGCTTTTTATAACTAAGTTTCGGGTTTTGTTTTTTAACTTGAACCGCTAGGTTTATTTTCGTTTTCTTTCGTAAAGCGTTCCATGACGTTAGCGTTAAGAAATAAACAATTAGAGATAGATGGTTAGAATGGTTAAAAAAGTGTCCCGTTCGCTTATGTATCCCGTTCGCTTATGTATCCCGTTCGCTTATATAATACGTTATTATAAGTTAAGAAAAATTAAAGCTTTTCTGCCGAACTAAATTAAACGTTTTTCTTTAATGAAAAAGTATAAAAAAGTTTATTATTTTAATAAATTATTATATAAATGGTTAAAATTTAAAATCCTTTTAATAATTAAATATTTACGTTATAAACGTATTAAAAATCACTTTTAACGTTTTTAATCGTAAATTTATTAACGGAAAACTTCCCGTAAATAAAGAACATTTATTTATTAAAGTTTTTAAATTTCGTAAACCTTTTTTATATTAAAAAATACTAGACGGAAATTTAAGAACTTAACGAAAAAAGCGTTAATAATATCGTTATATTTTTTCTATTCGATAATAAATTATAACGTACTTTCTATACGGCCAGCTTATATAACAACCCAAATATTGGCTTACATATGCTAAGCGTTAATTAAAGCCATTAAGAAAGTAACGGCGATAAAATAGAAATGGTAATAAATGGCCAAATAAAAAATGCTAACTAGCGATAAAGGCCACATAGCAAATAAGGTAATTTAAACGTAAAAAAAGGCGGCAAGGACCAGAAAAATATATATACGATAACGAGGGCTAAAAAGTGTAAAAACGGTAATAAGGGCCAGAAAATAATAACGCAAATTAAAAAAGTCCTTTAAGAAGAATTAATATAACGTAAAAACTATCGTAAAGTTTAACGGATTTATTATTAGTACATAGATTAGCAATTAGCCAGTTAAACGAACTTGTTATTATATTACGGCGCTTTAACTTTTAAATAAATAAAACTAATCTAATTTCTAAAGCTGTTACTAAAATACCAAACTAAAAAACTTGGAAACAAATCTAGGGAAAAATCCCTCCTTATATACATACAAATTATATAGTCCGTAGGAGACACGCTAAGGTTTTCTAGCTCTGATCTAGTTCTAGCCTATAAGTTCGGCTTAGTGCCTTAATACCTATTTCTATAGAACCTTTTTAAGTTTTATAGGAAATGAAAAATATATTACGTTTTTCTATTTAATTAGGTTTATTAAATCTAGATTATAAAGCGTATGAGATTTTCTATTTTTATTATAGTTTAAGTTATTAATTCTCGATTATTAAACATTAATAATATACTTGTTTAATATAGTTAATTATTTAAATTTAATAATTTTATTATTAGGGTTATTTATTTGTATTTTATATTTTATATTACTTATAGTATGATTTTTATCGTTTATTTATCCTGTTTTACTTATTAAGCTTTAAAACTTTATTAGTTATTTAAATATTAGTATTTTTAGTATCACTGTAAAATCTAGTCCGTAATAATACGTTCTTTGGTAGAATTGTTAAAATTAACTTTTAGCTTTTCTTTTTACCGTTTTCAATATAATTTCTCATAGTTAGGTTAAATTAATTAAATATATCGCCCGTTAAAAATACCGCGACGACCAGAATTTGATCTATAAGTTTACTAAGATTTTAAAACTGAAAATGCTCTTAGATTTATATAAGAAAATTTTAAATATTACTTTTCTTTTATTATAAAACTAAGCTTTTTAAACCTTAATTTTTAACTGTTATCTTTAGCTTTAAATTCTTAAGTAAGGGTATTTTTACTATTAAATATTACTTAAAGTTTAATAATATTTTTAATTATAAATTTTTAACGTATAATAATTAAATTTAAGTCGTGCGTTTTATATAAATAATTAAACCGCAGAAATCTAAGTAATAAACTATTTTAATAATGTTTAATAATATAATAAATACTTTAAATAATGTAGTTATATTATAAGTTAATATTATTTAAATTTTAAAATTAACGGGTATTTATATCGTTTAATAATAAACTTAATCTTTATTAAATCTTTAAAAATAATAGAGATTGAAATTATGTAATTTAATATTATAGGTTTAACCTATTTTAAAGCCATAATTTATCTAAATCGTATTATTAAATCATTTTATAATGCGGAATTTAATTAAGTTAAATTAATTTATTGTCTTATAATAGTTTAATTTAAATATACCATTATTAAATCATAATATATAAGAGATTTATTTTATATAATAGGTTATAGAAATTATATTTATAAATATTTAATAGTAATATACGATTAATTATGTTAAAGTAGTTATACTTACGTAGTTTTTATTAGTTGTTTCATCTATTTATATAATTTAACTTTAATTTCTTTTAATTATTATTTTACTAAGATATTATGTTCGTAAATTTAAGATGGCACCCCTCTTAACGCTCCACCCCCTTAACGCGCCGGCGTTTTCCTATATAAATCGTTAAAATCGTTATGTTTTTTAAAAACATTTTAAAATTCGAATAGAATTCGAAAAAATAAACGCTTTTTAGAATGCTAACTGCGTAGAAGGGCGTTACGTAATAAAAATATTTAGGAAATTATTATAATTACATAATAACTTTTTTATTTTCCCACATTTGATAAAACTTTTTACTATACATTTTCCACTTATTTAAACCGGTAAAGAAAAAATGCGCAACTCTTTTAATAATTAAGATATAAAAAAGAACTTTTATATTGAATTAATAAAATATACATATTATAAATAGGAATTATTATTTTTATTATATCTTTACCATATAACGAAATATAATATTTTAACGAAAAATGGAGAGAATTTTATATAGGAAAAGGTGTATTACTTTTTAAAACTTTAAATACGCAACGAATATTAAAGATATATAATTAGAATTTTATATATATTTTAAGATTGTATTAAAGTTCTTTTAAGACTTATATTAAACTTTTATCTTTTTTAATAACGTATTGATTTAAATATAAATATAAAAGTTAAATATTAATAATTTTCTATATAAATTAAATAGGAAAATATTAAGGTTTAATTTTTATAACTTTAACTCTTAATTTAGTATTAAAAACATTAATATTTTTAAATAATACTTTTCATACGATAGTATTTAATATCTCTAATTATTAATATACTAATCATTTTTTAACATTTATTTTTATTAATTAAACATAAATATGGGATTTCGTTGATTTTATAAGGGAAATAGTGGCGGGTTAAGGGTGTAAGGCGTAGATAGGGTGGTCATCTTATTCGTTAACGTTTTTTAAAGGTTAATTAAAGAATTTATATAATGGTTATAATATAACCTTTAATTTATTTTCAAGTTCTAATATTTATTTCCGTTAATTATTATATTTAATGTTAAAAGTTTATATTTACTATAGAATTAAATTTCTACTATAATTTAATATTAAAATTATATTATTTTAATGTTAATTTTATAGTTTTTCGTTAATTAAAACCTTATAGCGGTTATTATTAATTCCTAAATTTATATTATCCGGTTTATTAATTTCTTTAATATTTTCGACTACGTACTTTATAACTAAGTCGCTTAAATAAGCGAGTTACTCGTTTTATAAAGCTAATATTTTAAATAGCTCGAGATTACCTATATTATAACATATAACTAATTAAAGAATAATAATTTACTCGTTTATATAAGCGTTTCGCGTATATATTGCCATTCTTTAAATATAAAGTTCTGTATAATAAATTATTTAATGAAACTAAAAAAGACAATAATTTAAATCTGTATAAGGAAAATTAAATCTAGAGAATATTTTATAGCGAAATATCAATTTAATATTACTTATTACAATTAAAGATAATTTAGTAATATTAAATGTTATTAAGGATTTTATTCAATATTTTCCCACTATTTTATAATAATATGGAAAATTATACCGGTTTTATTTTTTAAACTTAATTCAATATTTATATTTTATTTTTCATTTAATAATCTAGTAACTACGACCCTAGATATCTTTTTTAATTATAATAAAGCTAAGGCCCCTCTTGTAAATAGGGGTAAAAGATAGTTCATTCGAGTTTACCTTAAAATGCCGTTTTTTTTAAGTAAAGCTAACTTGGAAAATGTAGATAAACTTAGGCCTTCGGTTTAATTATTATATCGGCTATAATTAAAGAGCTAGGAATTTACTAGTCGTAATTAAAAGTGTTAAACATTAATTAATAAATCGCATATTAAATTTTTATTATCATATTTAAAGGCGATTTTACTCCGACTTTATTAAAAAGGATTTTTTAAAGTATATTTTATTAATCCAGTTATAAAAAATTACGAAGATAATATATATATATATATATATAACACTATAAAAAAATATTAATAATTTATCTTTTATTATAAAAGTTATAAAGTTAAAATATAATACGGATTATTATACATTATATTATTATTAATTCATATTACGTTATAAAGAAATACATTTATAAGATTAATACTATTCGAATATCTCGCTATATACATACATATATATAGTATAAAGCTGATCTACATATTAAATACGTACATAAAGGATAATATAAACGTGGCTAAAGAGCACCTTTAAAAACAGTTCCTATTTAGTAAGGATAGAAAAAACTAAAAAATGTATTTTTAAACTATAGTTTCAATATTAATTCGATATTTAGTTTATTACAATTTATATTTTTAATTAGATTAGTAATTTAATTACTTTATTAATTAGAATTAAATTTATACATATTTTCGTTTTTCACATATATAACGTAAGTATATCATTTATTTAATCAATTAATATATTTTATTACTTTAATCATTATCCTTTATATCCGTATTTAGTAAATAAATCAGCTTCTTATATATAGCTAGCTATATACCCGAATAGTTTTTACCTTATATATTACTTTAACTTTAAAGGTTTATTAAAATCTAATTTCTTTACTAACGATATACATTAATCTAACTTTAAACTACTTAATTATATATATATCAACGATTATTTCTAATAGAATTTTAAATGCTTTTCGTAATTTCAAATATCGGGATAAATATTTACTTAGAATCTCTTAATTTATATTGTCCTAAAAGTTAAACTTTAAAATTTTTAAATATTTTATCGGTTATAATTAGTAGGCCATATAATTTCTTTGTATATTAATATTATATATTATAAATTGGTTTAATTATTAATTATCTATATTATTATATATTAAATCATATACGAAATTTAATAATAGAATTTAAATTTTTACGAAAGTTTAATATTATTTACCGAAATCTTAGTAAATTTAATTAGTTTTAAAACGTTATTAAATTCGAATATTTTAAATAACCCGTTTTTCGTAATAGTTATATAATTAGTAAAGGCGGGAGTTTTAATTAAGAAAAATTTAAAACGCCTTAAAATCGGTTTGAATTAAAATATGAAATTTATTTAAGCTTTTCACTCTTTTCCTAATTGGTATTTAATATTTTAAAACGTAAAAGAATTAAGAAAAATTATAAAATTCTTTATATAAACTTAAAAATTACGTTATAAAGATTAATACTTTTTTTAAATTATATTACGCAGTAATATCGTGGCTATATATACAGCCGTAGTTACTAAATAGGTAACAATTTATATTGCCCTGCCCTTTTGGCTCAGTTAGCGAGCTGCTTTAATTACTGCCTAATAAATTACATTTCTATTAAAAGAATTATCGTTATTGAAGTAATTAAAAAATAAAAAATATATTAAAGTTAAATCCGTCGGTATTACTCAAAAAAACCTTTTAGTCGATATTAAATAAGAAATTACGAATTTACGAAAACTTAAGTATTAGTTTAGATATAAAATTTATCTAAATTAAATAATATAATTTGCTTTAGCTGTTAAAATAATTTATTATTATTATATATAAAATATTGCATATATACTATTTATTATAATACATATTAATATAATCATTATAAACCTTTAATTTACATTAAATAATACGGCTTAAATTTAATTAATAGTTTATAAAGCTATTAATAGGTTTGAATTTTTTTTTCATAATTTTCTTCTTTTTAAGCTTTATTAACAAGTTTATTTATAACAAGTTTCTATTACTTTATTACTTAAAGAATTCTTTTAAACCGTTTGTTATAACTAATTTTATACTACTATTATTATTTTAAACGATTCGCTTTAAATATATTTTTAATATTTAAATTTCACTTTAAATAAATGCGTATCGAAAATAACGATTCTTATACTCTTTATCGTAAAATAATACAGGTGTATTATCTTTTATTATTTTAATGTAATTAAATTAATGGTATTTACTATCCCTATTTAATATAGTTTTTTCTCTTAGTAATTATTAATTTCTTCTTTTATATATTTTAAAATTATATTCGAAAGATATTTTTACTTGCTTATAAAAAAGACTATAATTTTAAAACTTTATAATTTATTATTACCGTCTTTATACGTTATATATGTAAAAAATAATATTTAAGCTTTATTTTATATATAAAGTCGTTAGATTTAAGCCGTATTATCTAGGCTAAGCTAAAAACACGAAGTAATTATACTAATAATTAACATAATAAATACTTTATCCGATATCTTCGAATATGACAATTATCAATAATTTTTACGGTAACGATAAATTATATTTCGGTCGTAAAAAACCTTATTCCAAAACCAATTACGTAATACCGACAAACTTCGACCCTAATAAACCTTATACCCTTTACGGTTTAGCAAAAAAATTCTTAAATAATAACTTAGAAAATATTAAACTTTTCGCGGTAAACCTTAAGTCCGTATTAAATAACTATTTTATAACCCTTCGCTAATCTTATAACTTGTTTAATCTTGGTTAATCTTAAGGCACCTTTTTTAACTCCCATTAATTAAAATAACTAAAATATACCAACTAAATCCGAATATAAAATTCCAATACTTCGTACCTCCGGAATTTCGACGGAAGCGATCTCGATTACATTACCCAACTTAAATAAAATAATCGGCCGAATAAAATATATTAATATCTTTATCGATATTAACAACTTTTCCGAAAAAAATCGGATTTTATTTTTAATTTTCGGATACAATTTAATTTAAAACGGCGGAAATAATAGATTTTTACGTAAACTTATACTAAAAAATATCCGGCTTATAGAAAAATTGTTAATAAAATTAGAAAATAGCGATAACGAGCTTAAAAACGTTAAAGTTTAACTTTTAAATCGATATAAATTAAAAAATTATAAACAATAATTTATCCGGTTATTCCGAATTACGAAAACCGTTTAAAATTCCGTTAAAATAGCTATCGATAAGGGCTTATATAACTTGGAAATTTATAAAAAAATTAGGGTTTAATAAAACTTAGCAACCGATAATATAATCTATCTATTTATTTAATTTAGTTCTACCGTTACGTCTTCTTTAAAAAGAAAGCTTTATTTTATATATAATCTTTTTATAACTTTTATTAGAGATTCTATATATTATAAAGATGTAGAATAAAGAATACGGATGTCGGCGAGCTAGCTAGCTATATATAGGCTAGTTAAGGCTGTATATGGACCTTCTAAGGCTTCAGCCCTTAACGTATTACATAATCTCTAATAACTTTTAATAACGTTTTTTAAGTTTAATTTTATATTTATTTTGAAATGTAATATTAATTTATTATTTATAATATTATTCGGAGTATATATAAATCGTTTATTTATATATTAATGCTTTTAATATTAAATCTTTTAAAAAAATTATATATTATATTTTTTATTTAACGCTCGATTTTTTATAATATTAAATTATTTTATTTTACTTTTAACTATTTAAAAATACTCTACGTTTGTATTTTTTTTAAAAAAATGTTAATTATATAAACTTTTATTATTCTTTTAAAAAAACTTAAATATAAATATTATAATAATAGTATTATTCTTATTATTATTATTAATATAATTATTAACATTTATTAAGTTTTATATTATATAATTAGCTTTAGGTATTATAACGTTTATTATTTTTTACTTAGTTTTATATCGTCTTTTTAATATTATTAATTAATTTTTAAAATTTCGTAATAAATATAACTAAGTTTTTAATATTATAACGGTATTAACTTATCTTTTTTAATAGAGAGTAATAAAGCGCTATTTTAATTATTATATGCCTTTTATAAAATTTTTCATATTTTCGAGTTTTTTTTATTACCGGTTGTAAAGGCTAGGCTAGTTAATTAATTATTAAACCAAGTCGTACGGTTTATATTAGCAGTTGTATTGCAGGATTTAAGTAATAAAGATAACTTAGTTATATCTGGTAATATTAAGCGTATTTTAGGTAAGTAAGTTATATTATAAACTGATGTTATTTAAATTATGGAATAACGAACGTATATATCCTCTTTTCGTATAAGGGTAATTACTTTTAATTATTAATTTAATAATAATCCTGATTTTTTTTTAATTTTGCTTAATGATTATGTTTTTTGTAATTAATTTTTCGTTATGTAATTTTAACCTATTTAGGTCCTATTTCGGTCTATTAAGATTATTTTCGAAACCTCCTTTCCGTTAAGTTATAATACGATTTCCCTTTTCCTAAGAATTTTGCCTTTAAGATTTCTTTTTTTTTTTTCGGCAAGTATTTTTTTTTTCTTATAATTATGTTTTTTTGTATTAAAAGGTTGCGTCGTAAACCCCGCTTTTTTATTATCCGTTATACTAACCTGGTAAAAGCTTTTAACGAATTTAGTTTTAAAGTTATACCTTATTCTTATTATTTTTTTAAAAATTTAAAGTGCGAAATAATGGAAAACGTTTTACGATATCGTAAATATATTACGCGGAGTTGTTTTTGTACTAGTACCGGCGTTCCGTTTTCCTTTTTGTAAAATATCCGTAAAAAGTATTAATGTTTAAAGCGTAAGGAAACTTTAGCAAAAAAACGTTTTTTCGAACTTTAACGGCAATACCAGCAAGAAATAAACGAAGCCCTTGCTTATTTTATTTATTTACGTAAATAAAAGATATTAGCTCGTTTTAAGGGAGTTTTTATAATATAACGTAACTTGTAATTTTTGGATAAGTTAAAAAGTAAAAAAAATAGAAATAAACCGACATAAAATCTGCCGTTATTTAAGTTCGTATCCCTATTAATTAATCGGGAATTAAAACCTCGGCTTAGCTTTTTTTAAGTAACGTAAACTAGAACGTTTTTAATTTAAGAGGTTCCGACGTTATCGGTAAAAATTCTTTAGCAGGCGTTAAGTGCTAATAAGGTTTTTTGATAGTTCCCAGGCGTTCTCGGAATTTAGGTAGTTTTTCCATTTAATTAAATATTAGATAAATCTTTTTTCTTTTCGTAAGTTCAGTATTTTTTTAATTTCGTATATTTTTCTTTTTTCTTTTATTTTTACGTTGTTTTGTTCCGTATACACTTTAATAATATTTGTTACTAACTTAAATAAGGAAACGTAAAAAACCGGATAAAGTTTAACTTGAGGTAATAATTTTAATTGATAATTATTTTCTAAGATTTTCTTGGCGATCTTATATGGGTTAATATATTTAAAATCGAGTTTTTGGTTTAAATGTTTAATTTTAATATTTTTAATAATTAAATAAACTATTTCCCTTCCGAAAAGGTTAGTTTTTTTAATTTTTTCTGGTTATAATATTTAATTATCTAATTGCGTACGAATTAAAGTTCTGGTTTTATTTCTTAGTATAGTTATTTAAATTGTTTTAAGGTAAGAATTACTTTAATATTAAATAGTTTTTCTTTTCGTATCTTCGTATAAACTTTTGGGGTAAAATTAAAGTTAGTAATTGTTAAAGTTATTTTAATGTTATTATGATAACTAGTGTTATAAGTTAGTTATACGGTAGGTAATTTTTTTACCCAGTTATTTTATTTATAATTAATATAGTATGGTAAATACATTTTTAGTATTTAGTTAGTTTTTTCCGTTTATCCGTTTATTTATAATTTAAAAGCGCTTAATAATTTATAGTTTAGGCCGAATTATACCATTAAGCTTTACTAAAACTTCGAAATAAAGGTTATATTTTTATTTAAAATAATTTATGTTAGCAATCCGTATATGTTATATATATGTCGAAAGAAAATATATACCATTTATTCGGCGTCCGTATTCTTATTATAAAGTAAATAATAGGAGAATTTTATAAATCGATTAACGATTATAAAAATGCTGTTATAATGTACACCCGTAATTAAATCTTTTAATAAGAGAAGTTTCGTAATAAAATTAAATATAATTAAATCCTATAGTTGCTTAGTAACTAGTAATAATTATAATTCTTTATACGGTTTATATCGTCTGGTTTTTACTTTAACGTAAATATCGCATTATTATATAACTTTTTATATAATTAATTTTATTTTAAGAAAATTGTATGTTCGTCGTAAGCGTTTTAAAGTCTTGTAAATTCCTGGATATTTATATAGTTAATATTTATATATATCTCGTATTAAGTTTTCTTGGTATTTTTCTTGTACGTAAAATCTATCCATTTTCTAATTTTTAAATAAGTTGTTATAATATTAATATATCGTTATTGTAGGTATTCTTTTAATATTTAATTAAAGATAATCTATTATATCTTTACCTTAAGGTCTTCTATGTCTAGTTATTTATTAAAATATCCGCTTTATTATTTTTCAATCCTTTGCGATAAATAACAACGTAATTAAACTTTAAAAGATACTTTGCATAGTATAGTTATCGTTTAACTAACTCTTTAATAGTTACGAAATAAAAAATGTTTTTATAATTTATATACACCTTTACTTAATGTTGGTTTTTCTTAAAATAATATTTAAACTTCTTAAAAGCTTTAACAATAGCTAGGAATTCTTTATCGTAAATAAAGTAGTTAAGTTTAGTACCGTATAACTTATAAAAATAAAAAACGACAGGATATAATCTCCTTTAATCGTCTTGTTAATAAATTACTACTTTTAAAGCAAAGTTTAAAACGTTGGTCTTGAATTTTATTAGTTTATTTAAGTCGTACATTATTAAAACGGATTTACCAGTAAAAGCACTTTTAAGTTATTAAAAGGCCTTTTTTACAGCTAGGGCTTATATAAAGTATTGTTTTTTCTTAGTAAGTTCTGTTAATAGTATTACGATTTTGTTAAAATGTCGTATAAATCGTCGGTAGTAATTAACAAATTTAAGAAACGTTTCTATTTTAATACTATTAATAAATGTTTTTTTATCTTTAATCGTAGCGATTTTTTTGGGGATTATCATGATATATCCTGGGGTAATAAGATATTTTAAATACTCGATTTTCCGAATATAAAAAATACTTTTCTTTATATTAACTAAAAGGTTGGCGTTCTGTAAAGTTTATAGGATTTTATAAACGTGTTTTATATATTCCTTTTCCGTCCTGAAATAAATGAGGATATTGTCGAGGTAATATATAATAAAGATGTTAAGGTACTTTCGGAATATATGGTTAATTATCCGTTAAAAAGTTATTAATACGTTTGTAAGTTCGAAAGGCATAATAGAGTATTTAAATAATCCGTATTTCGTTTTAAAAGTTGTTTTCTATTTGTTTTCTAATTTAATTCGAATTTAATTATATCTTTCTTATAGGTTTAAGGCCGTAAACCATTTAACGTTTTATCATCGGGTTTTAATCTCGGTAATTAGGGGTAATAATGTTTTATTTTTAATGATAATATCGTTAAGTTGTTAGTAATTAATAATAAATTGTAATTTTCTATTTTTTCGTAATACGAAAAATATTAAGTATTTTACTAACGATTTAAAACGTTATATATATCCTTTTCGTAATTTATTTTTTAAGTAATTACGAAAAGCGTATAATTCCGCTTTATTTAAATTGTAAATAAAGTAAAAGGCGGTTATTTTACCGTTTTTAAAAACTCTTTTATAATTTTATTCGTTATGTTATAATAGCTTTATATCGAGTTTTTTTCGAAAAAAAAATTTAAATTTATGATATTATAATTATATTTTCGTTATTTATTTTGGTAATTTCTTAAGTTATACTTATAAGTTGTTATTTATCTATTAAAATTATACTTTAAAATTCGTAATAACGTACCGTATTTTTCTATTATATCCCTTATTTTAAATATGCCTTATCTTTTTAAATAGTAAAGTTTCTATTATATTCTTATGCCTCCATTTATTATTTATATCTATTAAATATTAAGATCTTAATTTTTCTTATTTTTCCTTACGTTAAAAAACGAACGGAAATTTACTTAATTAATTTCCTAATTAATTAAAAGGTTATACTAGCATAACTATAGTTTTCCAAGGATTATATTATATCTATTTAATAAAATAATATCGAAATTAATAATGTATCTTTTTGTTTCGATAAAGGTTTTAAAGTAATTAATTTTACGTTTAACTTATCCGTTATTATAAGTAAATCTTTAACCTTTAATATTTTCGGTTTTATAAAAATAACTTTTCTTTTTTTATAATAATTTTAATTAATTTATTACCTCCGGATTAATATAGTTAGCAATTATAGCCCTGTAATTTATTATTACGGTATACTAATTTTTCTTAATTCGTATTCGTATTGTAATAATATCGTTGCCCGTAATTTTAATTATTATATTTAAAGCCCTTTTAAAATGCTATAATTTCATCTTTTTCTTTTTACTTATTTACCGCTCCTTTATAGATAATGCTAATTTTTTAAGGTTTTTAAAAATTTTCGTAATAATTTCTTATTTTAATCATTTTATATTCGAAATTTTTTTAGTTATTTTTTTATTCGTATTATTTATTTGTGCAACTATGTAAATTGTTATCGTATATCCTATTATTTATAAGTTAGTTTCAAAAAAATCTCGATAGTTCTTTTATTAATTATTATATTCTTTCTCGTTTTCCGAATTCTACTATTTTTTCTTAATAAAGGTCTTAATTTTTCTTTAATTATTTTTTTATTTTTTGGGTTTATAATAAAGGCCAGTTAAATGCTTAGGTTGGTAATAGCTCGTTAACAGTATTTTTTCATTATTCTTTAAATTAATTTTTTTTCCGTTTAGTAGTTACATTACTTAAAGTAATAAAATTTGTTTCTTTATAAATATAATTCTCCGGGTAGCCAGCTTTATAATACTCTCTGCTGGTTGATTTTATCTTTTTCTGTAAATAACCGTAAATATCGGTATTATTACTAATCGTTTTTATTTACTTCTCTTTATTTTTTAAAATCGAACCCTTTTTAATATATCCGAGTTATACGTTAATAAATTACCTTTTTCTATTCTTAGTAAAATTTGCATTTAATTTTGTTATAATAAACTACATGGATTTTCGTATATCGTTCTAGTTTTCCTAAGTAAAAGTTTTTTTTCTATTCGTAATATTCCTATAGCCATTTTTACAAAGTTAATCAGTTTTATTCTTATTACTATTTTTCTTATTAAAATTAAATAAGTAACCTTTCTTTAGTAAAACCTTTTTACCCTAAGTAATCCTTATACTATTATATTACCGTATACCGTATTTAGATCATGTTAATTAGTTTTTTGTTATCCTGTTTATTATTTTGTTATTATTCTCTCTTAAATATAAGAGCTTAATTATTTTATCGGGGTTTCTTAAACGTTTTATATTAAAAGGCCTTATACTTTATTTTGTTATAATTATAACATTTAAACAGGGCGTATTTTATCGTTAAACCGTTTTAATTTTTATAGCACCCGATTTTGTATCGTAAGATATATTAGCATATCGTAAAACGCTTATTATATACTTAAGTCGGTTACTTTATTATGTCTTAAACTATCGCATTTTCTAAGTATACTGCCGATTATTAATTTTAACCATTATTATAATATAATTAATTAGATTTTTAAGTCGATTTTTTTTAAATAATTTTTTTTAAATATTTTTAAACCGTTAAAAAACTTAACTATAAAAGCTTTTTATCCCTATTTTATCTTAAACGCTAGTTAAATAAATATATTACCGTAAGTTAAGGCGGCTCCTTTTTAACGTAATTTTTTAATCTAAATTTTTACCTTAGTTTTTTTATTTATTATCCCGAAAAATTTTTTAAGATATTTTCGAACTTTTTATAATTATTATATATTAATTGAATTTTTAAGCTTTATTATTTAAGGGAAAAAATAACGTATTTTCGAAATACGGGTTTAAACTACATAACTGCGTTGCCGGTTAATAACTTTATTACAAGTTTTATTCGAATTATGAAAGTAATAAACCTGATAGGAAAATACATGAAATACGGTTTGTATTAAATTAGGAATAATTATAGCTTAGTAAATGTTTTATTAAAAGTTTCGGGCCTGGGCCGTTTTAAAACTTTTTTAAGTTTCTTAATATTTGTTATTTAAATTATCTAAAAACTTTTGCTATAGGAAAAGGTTTTTTTAACCTTTTTTTCCGCCTTTTTTTTATTTTTCTTTTTAAGGTGCTTATACGTAATTTGAAATAAAACGGTAAGGTTATTTTTTTCCTTTTCGAATTAAGTAATACGGTTCGTAATAGCGTTAAATTCTTTTAAGATATCGTTTGTTAAGAGATAAAGATATTTTTTTTATCGAAGTTTATAATTTTTTGGAACTTTATACGCGGATTACTTCTCGGTTTATCTGCTAGTACACATAGTATTAACGGAAATTATTTAAAATTTAATAAAATTATTAAATAAACGCTTATAATATATAACGGTTAGGTTAATTAAATTAATTATTATATTAAATCGTACGATTTGTATTAATAGTTATATTACGAGATTTAAGTAATAAAGATAATTTAGTTATATTTAGTAAAATTAAGGGTGTTTTAAGTAATTAAATTATATTATAAGTTAATATTATTTAAATTATGAAATAACGAACGTATATATCCTTTTTTTGTATAAACATAATTATTTTTAATTACTAATTCGACAGTAATCCTGATAATTTTTAATTTTGCTTAATTACCGTATTTCTTGTAATTAACTTCTCGTTACGTAATCTTAACCTATTTAGGTTCTGTTTCGGTTTATTAAAACCGTTTCCGAGGCCTCTCCTCCGTTAGGTTATAACACCGGTAATACGATTTAACACGCTTAAAATATCGTATTAATAATTATTTTCGTTAAACGTAACTTCATAAAACTTAAAAAGTTTATTCTCTTTTTATAATTTGTTTTTTAAGTTTAAAATATATAAGTATATTTTTAAGTTTTTAAATTTTTAACACTTTATAGAAGTTTATTTAAATAATAACGAAATTAATACATTTTTAATAAAAAGTGAAGTTTTTCTTTAAATCTATTTATGTTTTATTTCTTAATATAGTTATAGTAACGTTTTTTTCGATTATTATTTTTTAAATTTTCTAACTTATTTTTCGAAATTAAATTTACATTTACGTTCGATAATAATACGGGGTTAATCGATAAAAAGAGCGATTATTACTTCTTTTTTACCTTTACTGCCTTAATCGCCGTTAAAACTATCGCTGCTTAATAATGAAAACGAAAAAGGTATTAATTAAAACCGTCTCAGTAAATATAGCTTAAATGTTTTAATTTATAAATTATTAATAATTCAGTGTACTTATAAATTTATAAGAATTTTTTTTAAAAATTATATCCGTTATTTTATTCTCTTTTAATCTTTTACTATATTTTTCGTATTTAATAGTAAATATAAAAATATTATTAAATATTTTAATCTGTATTAATACTCCTAGTTTTACTTATAGGTTACTATTAAAATATAAACTAACTCTTTCCGCTAGCATTATATTAAAACGTTTAAATTTGTTCTTATATAAGTTATTTATACTATTATTCGTTTTAGGAATTATTTTTAAATCGTTTTTATTTTATTTTATTTCTTAACGTTCTTTTATTTAATACCTACTTTATTAATTAATAATCTAAATTATATATTTACAAATTTTATTATATTAAAAACCCGCTTTTTAATAGAATATAACTTTAATAAGCTTGTAAAAGTGTTTTCGTATTATTTGAATACTTTTTATTAAATAATATTAATCACCGTGAAAACCATTGATAGTTGCCGTGTTCGAAGACACTGGGTAGAGTATCTATCGTGTTAATTATTGGTGTAATTACTTCGTGTCTTTGGCTCAGCCTGGATAATACGGCTTGAACCCAACGACCTTGTATTAAATAATATTAAGCGTATATAAATATATTAATTAACTTATTTAATAAAAATTTATCATATAATATATATATAATTAAGTTAAAATATTTTACCGCTATTATTACTTACGATAATTTTAAATATACTAATTAATCTTTTATACTATATAAATTTTATATTCGTATAAGTATATTATAAATAAATATAATAAACTAGGTTTTATTACGATTCTTTTTAAAAAAAATTATATTATATTAAACACTCCGATCTTAATTTAATTGCTATATATAATAAAATATATATAAGTATTTAATATGCTTAAGATATATATATTTTAATTATAAAAGCTTAATTATAATAGATTTATACGTTAAATCTGCGTAAAACATATTTAAATAAACGGTATAAGTACTAATTAATTCTTAATATACTAACCTACTTAAATTAAGTAAAAGAAGTTAGTTAATAAATTATTAATAACATTACTATTAAACGTTGAAATTAAAAACTTTACTTTATATATATCACTTTTCATATAACTATTACTAATACTAATTAAAATCCTAATTTCCTTATATTCTTATTAAAGGTTAAATATAATCTTATTTTATTTTTATTTTCATATTCGGATTAATAATAAATATTATTAAAAATTACTATAATATACGAAATAAAGAAAATTTTCGCCTTACGGAAAAAAGCCTAATTTACCAAATACCTAATTAAATAGAGAAAATATCGCAATTTTAAAAATGCTTTTAAATCTGTTAAAAACTTTATAAACGTTTAACGTTAATTAGAGGTTAAAATGGCGAATGGTATAATAAAATTCCTAAACAGCAACAGTGTGATTGATCCCGGTGAATCACAAGTGGTTTTCAAGTTCATCAAACCAAGGAATACGAGTGGATATATTCGAACTGCGCATGGTGCGCGTTCGCAACCTCTACTCCTACCGGACAAATATATACATAGTACCTCTTCATTATGAAATTGTTCCCGGCCCGGTTCCTGCCCAAGCGAGCCTCAGCTTTGGGTCCGTCCCGCCACTTGGAGACACGTGGTCCAGGCTCATTCCATACCGGCCTGCCGATGAAGCTCGACTCGGCCCCGAGCCGGGGAAACCACAGGGGTACCGTGGCGCTCTGACTCAGCGCACGGCCGCAGGGGTATATCAGGATATGCTCAGGGCGTTTCACTACACCTCCAGATCCCCGCAGAATACCAGTTACTTGACCTTCTGTAGGATACCAAGATTCTGCTGTTCTGCTGTTTTAGATCTTCGGGAGCCTAAAATATATGTTTTCTGCACTCAGAAGTGGCCGGATTAAACATCATCGCAGGCCGTCCCAGCCTCCGAGGCAAAAAGAAAATATATATATACACACACATATATTAGACTACTTTGGAGATCTTGAAACCTCCTGGCATACGGGTCTGGAAAACACCGGAGGGGTCGTATTTGGCCGCGACCTCGCGTATATAACCGACGTTGCCTTCACCGTAGGTCCTGAGGGGGTCCTGCGTGAAATCTGCGTAGTTGAGGTATTCCCAGTCGACCGCACCACCCATGTCGACGCTATATTGCTTTATAGTCTCGCGGAATTGAACCATGCGCTCTCGTGCTAGCTCCTCCTGCTCAATGCCGTTCACCATCAGTTGGACCTGGAACATGACGGCGTTCTCCGTCTCACGATCTAGACCTAGTACGTTACCGCCCTTCTCGACTGAGTGCTTGGAGAAGATAGTTGGAATCGCCTGGAAAATTCCGTGGCAGATGAAGTCACCATCAGGAGATTGTGCCTTCCAATCGCTCACGAATTGTTCGTGTAACTCCAAGGCCTTCTTATAAAGAGACTTGTCATTCTTGAAGGTGACTGCAAACCAGACGTTCCTAGTCTCAGGCTTAATGACCTATTCTTAAATAGAAGGCATTCAGGGCTTACCGGTAACCACTTATTAGGTTAAGCTCGATTGTCAAGTTGCGATGCGTATCTTTGCGCATCGTAGATGTGACCTGTCCGGGAATCGCCATAAACTTATCGAACGCGGGAGGTGCTACGGCGCCTGTGGTATCCTCGTAAGCAACCGTGATCGCGATGTTCTTCGTCGTCGGACTATAGGTCCAAAAGGGGACAACGGAGCCGTCCATGTAGTTCTCGATATTGTTTGTCCAGTCGTGATAGGCGTCAATATGCTGATCCGTGGTTGAGTTCGGATAGGTAACGAGTCCGCCCCAGAGAAGAGGCGCTTCGAAGGCTTGCATATCGAAGCGTGTGACAATACCGAAATTAGCAGAGCCACCTTTCAGCGCCTTGAAAAGATCGCAGTTGTCATAGGCATTGGCATTGACGATTTCCCTTGCGCGTCTCATGTTAACGGAACATTTGTGTTATGTAGGGCCCAACGAGGTCGTGTAAATGCATACACCTACCCGCTAGCAAGCACAACCTCAAAATTAACAACATTATCACACCCGAAGCCGCGGCGGCCCGTATAGAAGGTATTACCACCTCCAGTTAGGAATCCGGCAACACCAACAGTGGATGTACGGCCGCCAGGAACTGTCACACCGTAAGGTTCAAGTGCACCATACACGTCTCTCCATAATGATCCAGCTTGGATCTGAGCCACTTTGGTCTCCGGCACGTAAGTAGTTTTATTCATCAGGCCTGCATGATCGTGTGAGTCCCAGGTCGATCAAATATTTGAACGTAGTCCATACCCATATCAATCGTGACACCATCGTTGACTATGAACGGTTAGATAATTCCGATCCGACAGTAATATATTGGAATATACTTACTGTTATTCGAACCCGGCCAGACGGTGTGACCGCCGCTGCGAATAGCGAATCGGCAAGTTGTGCCACGGGTCAATGTAGTGACGATGAGGCCGACCTCCTGAGCCGTTGTAGGCTGAACGATGCAATATGGCTTTAACTGTGCAGATACTGAAAAATACGATTCGGTACTGCTTTCGTAACGGTCACTGCCCGGATAGAAGATATTCTTCAGGCCCGCGGCCCGAAGAGAAGAACACTGCAAGGTAACCACCTATTTAGTTCTGAGGAGTCTGGCTAGTTGGATAGACCAGTCAACTTACGCAATTCTCGAGCGATTGGTTCATTTCGAGGTCTGTCGGTTGTGCTGTCGCGGTTGAGCCAGACACCATGGCGATAGCCGAGGCTACGATTGATAACGTCAGCTTCATGTTGCTTAAGACGAGTGAAACCGCGAAGGCACCTCAAAGCGCTGGAAAGAACGCCGGAATTTCTTTTTTATTTGACAGAAAGGATGATCCTTCCACGGTTCTGCGGAGAATGGCAATCACTGCCCGCATCTCTTGACCGACCATCGCTTGCAGGCGCCTTTTGTGGGATCGGGCGGGTGGGGTGTATGGGGTGCAGGGACTGCGTTACTTCGTTTGGGTCTGCGGAAATGACCTTGTGGAGAACTGCGGATACCATAAAGTAAAGCTTACCTTAGCCTACATGCTATGGTATCGGGCAAAATATTTCGCACACTGTCAGGTACCAGCGGGTCGCGCTAGTAGCCACGCCACCCCAATTAGGTGCAGCTTTTACATGGGCCAACCACTGGTACATGGCAAAAATTGCGGCCCTTTTGCGACATTTAACCCAAGGTTGGTTACTACGTGGGCTTCCTGACCCACAAACCAGCATTATGCGAAAAATTACCCCTAACACCATAGTACAACTAATGCGGCTGCGAAAATGAAATATACCGTTGACGAGCAAAATTTTACTCCCTACCCGGATTTCGTCCTTCCCTTGTTCTCGGATCCATCTCAAACCGATTCCAGTGGGCCCTCGGTGACCAGGCAAGGTGGTTGACAAAAAAGTTGACACACTCTAAAATGACATACCTGTACTTGGATAGTTCTTTATGCAGCGAACGGCTATTACATATAAATAAAAAGAAATATAATAATTGGATCTTAGAGAATATGAGTATATTGTTTTGATTTTATATTTTGTGCCCATTTGCCTTAGTTGCTTGGTACCTAGTATCTGCTGTCCGGACTTGGACAATCTTAGGAGTATGACATTTTTTTTTTGTCAACCACCTTGCCAGGTTTGCTTACCTGTAAGACCACCGCTGCTAAGTTGATGGGAACTTTCTCTAGGGTCTCATTTTTACGATGCGATACAAGCATTCCCTAGTAATGACCATCATGCTCCTGCCCGGCCGCTGCCTGTTTTGACCGACGCGCAAGACTTCCTCTTCTGGAGGAATATTATGACGTACGTAGTCATAATATTGAGCTATGGCCGGCCACCTTTGAAGCTATGGAGACTTGATAAATTTCGTCCCCTCCTCCTTTTGCGAACGACCTGAGTGGAGTTTGACACTAAGTCGTTTCCTCTACCTCCACTCTTCGCTCTTCTAAATTTATTCTTCTGCGAGTTCACGATCATCTCCATGTCGTTTCCCGTCATTGATAGCGTCGAGACTGCGATGAAGCCGCCTTCGGGCTGGCAGGTCAACTTTGAAAACCCGACGACCGCCGAAGCGACCATCAGAAATGCGTATTGGATCTTTGGCTTCGAATTTGCGGTCGCTACGGCCTTCTTGGGTCAACGCATGTACACCAACTCAGTCTTGCTGCGCAAGTTTCTACTAGACGACTGTGCGTTGGCCGAAACTCCACGATATTGGTGGCATCTGATTGACCTCTTCGCAGATATGATACTCTTAGCTTGGGTATGAATATGGGGACTTCTTCGCAGCCCATGGAATTGACAAGTATTCTATTTAGCTCCTTTCGATTGCGGCTCAGTCATGTATACTTCGCGCCTACAGCCGTGGACTGCTTGGAGTCCACGCCTGGGAGATGTCTTTAGACCGATACAACGAGTCTTCCCTTGTACGTCCCATCGGTTTAGTTGACCTTCCACGTCCATCACTAAAACGGATACGAATGCTGGCAGCTAGTTCTCATTACAACACTCAACTATATCCCTACTACGATCCTATCGAAGCTAACGCTATGCTCCTTTTATTTCCGGCTATCCCCGTCAAGCCTGTACAGGTATTCAGTTTATTTCACCGGCTTCGTCTGCACGAGCAGTCTGATCGGCATTTGGTTTAGCGTACTTTTCGCTTGCAAGCCCATCGCGGCCGCCTGGGACTTGCGACTTGCTGATGGAGCCACTTGTATTAACCGTCCTCCAGTCTACATCACCCAGGCTGCATTTGGCTGTGTTACCGACTTGATGCTACTAGTGCTGCCCGTCCCAACCGTAGTAGGACTTCAGATGTCTACTCGACAAAAGGTTGGCTTGCTAGGCCTGTTTGCCATTGGGTCAATTACCCTCATAACGTCCATTGTCCGCTTGGTTCTCCTGCTACCCAGTATTGCGAATCCGGACCAAAGCTGGGCTTTGGCTGAAGGCTGCCTTTGGGTGTAAGTGTCCTGCTGAATCCCGCACCACATTCCCTCCGACGAACACGCCCCTCACCTGTTAGACAGCATTGTTGAGGCCAATCTCCTCATAATGTGTGGCTCATTGCCTACATTGCGAGTCTTTCTTAGAAAAGTCGCGCCAAGAGTACTCGGCGAAAAGAGCACCAAAAACTCGGGAGACCAGAACAGTGGCAGTAGAAACTACGGTCTGCGTACCTTTGGCGGCTCTAACAACCCTAGGCGAAAGTTTGACACACTGGTGGAACTCGAATATGGCGATAACTTCAACCGCTCAAACTCGCGGGCTGATGGATTGGGCAAATCAGGCATCCATATCTATGGAGGTCAATCGAACAGACAGTCACTGGATGGCAATGTAGCTCCAGAGACGGGCAGTGAGGAGGTCATTCTCCAAACGCGCACGAATACAATCTCCTTTTTAAACAGATGAACTGCGGTGATGGAACCTGGAAATGCCAGGACTACCGCAGGAGACGCCAGTGTGGGACGGCTGCACCTCATACCGTTGCGCCAAGGGGCAAAAGACTGGCGGTTGATCGCGGTGCTAGCCACCAATTATTATGGTGCTAACGGTAACTTTTAGCACACCGCGAGGTACGTGGGTTAGGAGGCCCACCTACTAATAACCAACCTTAGATTAATGCATTGCGCTAAGAACCTTAGTAACCCCTCACTTGTGATTCTCATAAGCGACGTTTGAAGCTGTCAGCTAGCAGGGGGTGCTAAACGCACCCCATATACGGAAAGGGTCCTTCTGATCGGAAGATATATGTTCCGTTGCTAGGCTACAGAAAAGCTGTACGCGTACGAGAAACATACGCAACTTAGCCTAATACAACAACACAACTAATATCCCCTATATCTAACAATTAAAAGTTTCATTCGCTTAATTCGCGTTATTATTAATTGATCAGTTATTACTAAAACGATATAAACTATATATTAATAATAATTATTCGTATATTTCATTAATTACAATAATAACGGTATCGTTAACGTCCTCCGTTATCTATAACGGACTTAAGGATTAAAACCGCTTTAAGGGCGAATTCCAGGCCAAAACGTACGCCCTTAATATATAAAATTATATCGATTTTAATTAATTACTTCCGTAACTTATCAAACCAACAAAACCTAATATAACCTCGTATTTAAAGCGACGAATTTATCATATAACACGAACAAATACCTTTAACGGTTCCTTAATTACATTTATATCCTCCGGAAAAACTTACGAAAAAATCGATTATATTAATTATTTAACGAATACCCTTAAGATAACAACCGAAAACAAATAAATTTACAATTAGGACTTTACGGCATATACTTACAAAAATCGCAAATACGATATTTTTCGAAAAAACAATAACGACCTTACAAAATAAATTTTAAAGTTAATATTTTTAGCGATCAAAAAAATAAGCTTTCTCTTAGAAAAAAACTTACGGGAATAATATGCTAAACTGGCTAAATCCGGTAAAGTATATAATAATAAGCTCCTAATTAATACCTAACGAAAATACTGCGAAAAACTAAAACAAACTTCGAAGTTGGTAAAAAAGCTAAACGAATAAATTATAAAATAGCAAAAGGTTATAACCTAGGGATAATAATATAAAATCCCAAAAACGAAAACGATAATCGTATAAATTAACGACCTATATACAATATTGGCACCTATTATAAAAACTTAAACAATTACGTTCCAGATAATAAAAAAACTTAAAATTAATAATAACATAATTAGCTATTAGAAAATGGCGGTTAACCTTTTAAATTATTAAACTATAACCTATCCACAACCTATATTTAAAAATATTAAAATAACGTTCCCGACGTTTTACGGGATACCCGTAAATCCTTTTAATTAAAACGATCCTGATTAAAAAAAAACTAAGGATAACCCTTAACCGTAAAGGAGAACCCCAGGGCGTAAACCGAAGTAAGGCGGTCGTAAAAGTTCTCAAACGGGCCAAAACAATAATAATAACAAGCGAAAACGCTAAAAATTAAACGTATAAGGGATTCGGTATAAAGCGTACCTAAACTTTTCGTATACGTTGCCCTAATATTTTTACGCGTTCCTTAATAAAGTTCCGGCAAAGTTTAAACTTAATAAAGTAATTTTAACGTTAATCCAGAATTAAATCGTTTTCGATTAGTTTTTAAAGGAAAAAATTAATCGTTTATCGAAAACTATAAAAAAAATAATTACCTAAAAGACAAATTAATTCCTAAAAGGAGTAAAACGGGTCCTAACGTACTTTTTAATTTCTAATTAAAATAATACGGTAAACGTTATATTTTACCTTTTGAAAAATTCGTTTATTTTGGATTTAAAATTTACGATATATATTTTCAACCTTATTAGCAAGTTCCTAAACTATAAGATAACGATCCAAGGCGACGGAATGTATATAGGGAATAATTTCGTCCCGATTAGAAAATACGGAAAAGTAAATATATTATTTTAAAGCTTTAAAGGCCCAAAAACGTTACGTTTATACAACGTAACTTACTGCGAGAATTTCGTATATAATTTAATATTTTTCCGGCAGTTCCGAAAAAAAAGGTATTAATAAGATAACCGAAAAGTTAACAATTTTATTCGAAATAAATATAATTAGGTAATTATTACGTTAATAAACAAATTTAATCAGTTTGTTATCGAAAATATTAACGTAATAATTACTTATATAACTTTTGTATTTTATAAACAAAACGTTAATTTATATATAGCAAAATTATTACGAATCGGTAACGGTATAATCTGGCACCTAAAACTAAAATATTTTGGGCCCGAAATAATCGCCTAATTACAGTTTTATATAAAAGAAATACGTTTAAAAGGTCCTATAACAATCGAATATTAAGCATATAGCAAAACGAAAGGTTAAAAAGCAAATACGCCGAGAACTGAAAGAAAAAACTTCCTAATCAAAATAGCAAATTGTTATCGATTTTATAGATTTCGAAAAAAACCCGGAAAAATATAGATATGCTATGTTTATTACCGATAGGTACTTAAGCTTTATTTAGGACATTTACCTTAAAAACCGAAAGCAAAATATATTAATTATAACGTTTGAATATTTCCTAAGAATTTTAAAAAACTAGGATAAAATCTTTCCATAAATAATTAAATATAATAACGAAATTTTAAAAAATTACCAATTTCGAAATATGTTATAATTATTTTTTTTTAATATCAGATTCGAACTTTTAATACCGTATACCTAGGCTTAGAACAGGGGTATAAAACGTTTAAAGGGTATAATTAAAAAAAAAACGATTACGATATAAAATAGTGCTAAGTTATTTTTATTCTTAATCGTATACATTTTTAAAATAGCAGTATATTTATATAACCGTACCCTTAAATATGCATTTTTTTGGTAAAGTTTATATAAAGTTTACTATATTTACCTGGCGTATAAAAACGGTATTATAATATTTAATCGGAAACCTTAACAAACTTACTTATAAATATACGGCTATATAATTTACGTTATAACAACTACCGCTATAAAAAAAAAACAAAAATTTCAAAAATTAAATCTTAAAATTTGGATTAATTTTTTAATCGGTTACCGATTTACGAATATTTACGAAATCTGGAACCCGTTAATTAACAAAGTTATTATTACTTAAAACGTATAATTTAACGAAAAAGCTACCTTTTTAAATAATATTAAAAATTTAAAAAACAACCTTTTATACGTTACAGAAAAAAAGTTATAAAAGCTACTATAACAGGTAAAAATATTTAATTAAGGCCTAGGCCACTTAAATATACAAATACAAAAAAAAGATAAAAATTTAAACGGAATAATTTAGCTACCGGTTAAACAGGAAAGGTAATTTTAAAATAACATAGGCGTATGAGACGTACGGAATAAGAAAAAACAAGCCTATTCGTATAAAATTAATTACCTTTATACGACTATTATATTCGAATTACTTCCGTCCTTTAAACCATTATTTCCATTAACGTCTGCTTTAATAATTATTACGATCATTACGTTAACGGAAATAATAAAAATAACCTTAAACTTTTATTACGTTATTTAACTTAAAGTAACAATAAAAAACGAAAATATTTTACGGGTTATAAACGTAAATTCCCCGTACGTTTTATATCGAAAAGATAATTATCGGTATAATTACAAAATATAAAAAACCGCGTTTAACGCAAAACGAATAATTTACTTTATTAATATAATCGATAATCGGCTGGTAAATTACGCAAATTTAAAAAAATTAATTACCCGAAATACGTATTATCCTAATCGGAAAAACTTCGATATAAAAATATACAAAATCCTTAAATTACGAAACCGGATACATAGGTATAACCTATTACTACCGCCGTAAAATTATAAAAAACTAAATACATACCCTTTAAAGGAAATATTTCGTAAAGCCGAAAAGGTTTATTTATAAAGTTATAAAAAAATATAATCTTAAAAAATCGTTAATTAATTTTTTATTAAAAGGAAACAAATTTTAAAGTGTATATAAATATACGTTTATAAATTCGACAAATATAATTAATTACAAAAATACAAAATATATTTTATCGTACAAAACGATTAATAGTTAAAAAATGCTTATAACAATATATACGCATTTATTTTAGTTAAAAAGTTATTTAAAGCCTTAATTGTTATTACGGTTAAATTTAATTTAAAATTAAAGTAATATAATATTATTAACGTTTTCGTTAATGCTTAGTTACTTTATAAAATATATATAAAAACACCTTTAGAATACTTATAACGTAACAAAACTTTTTTAATTAAAAAAGCTTTATACGGCTTAAAAAAATCGTTATTATTATAACAAAAAGACTTTACCGAAACGTTTAAAAAATTAAAACTTAACCCCGTTCCTTATAAACCTTATTACTTTATTCGTTAAGAAATATTTATCTTTTTTTTCGTAAACGATATTATAATAATATATCGCAAAAAAAATTAAAACTTCGTTAATCAGTTAATTTAGCAAATTCGAAAACGGTATACTTTTATAAAAGGTAAAAACCTATAATAATTCCTCGGTATCGAAATAATTAAAAATAAATTTAACAGAAAAATCTGGTTATCTTAATTTAACTTTATAAATAAATTAATTAATTTAATCCTTAAAAAAAATCTAAATAATTTTTTAAAAACGCCTATAATTAACGTTAAATTATTACTAAATTTTGATTTAACTTATTTAGGCTTTATTAATAAATACCAGAAAAAAATCGGTTTTATTTTTTATATAACGATTAATACGTAACCCGATATATCCTTTACCGTATCCCGACTTGCTTATTTTAATTTAAACTTTAATAACGTATATCATAAAGCTATTAATTGAGTTATATTATACCTAATCGGGATTAAAACGTTAACGTTATAATTCGGAAACGAAAATTCGTTAAATACCTGGAACAACGCCTTTTTTACGGATAATATAGTTGATTAAAAAAGTTCCCAAACTTACGTTATAAAACTATTTAAAAAAATAATAAAATAACGGACGAATAAATAAAATACAGTAATTACTTCTATAATAAAAACGAAATTATTATCCCTTATGCAAGTTATAAAAAAAACCTTATTTAATTTTTAACTAATCAAAAAGCTAAAAATTACCCTAAATACTGGACCGTTAAATATATAATACGATAATTAACAAATTATACGGTTTATTAACGCCGACATCGCCCTATTATAAACGAAATTGCGGTACGTAGATATATATAACCATTAATTATAAAAAGCCGTAAAGAAAAATTTAATTAAAATGGATTATACGCCTACGGGCAATATACTGGTTAATAAATTAATTAAAGCTTTATTACGCAAACCGTTTAAACATTTTAAAAAATAATTAAAACTAATAGATATTACGGAAACCCTTAAGTAACGGAAAAACACCCTACGAATAATTTCAAAAAAGAAATTAGTTAATTAAAAGGATTTAATCGCCGGAGGAAAAATTAAATGGAAAGCTATAACTTTAAAAAGTAATAATAAGTAACAATTAACGCTATAAATGCTTTAGGGCGTTAAGGGGGTATATCAGCTAATAAAGGGTATTAAACGCACCCTATATACGGAAAGGGTTCTTTTAATCGGAAAATATATATTCCGTTACTAGGCTACAGAAAAGCTGTACACGTACGAGAAACACACGCAACTTAGCCTAATATAACAACATAACTAATGTCCTTTATATCTAACAGAAGCTATACTAAACATATATAAAGGTTGCCTTACAGCCGGTAGCAAGAAAAAAAATGCACACTTTTAATCCACCCACTTCTAGCTACAATATAACAACAGAAATCAACAGAAATTAACAGTTATATTGCCATTGTAATTGCAATTGTAATTAGGGCTTATTTTAGCTATCTATTAATTCGTCTGCCTTTAGCCTCGATTATCTCCTTCTAATATTAATGCATATTAGCGAAAACCCCGTTAATCGTATTTATCTGCACCTTTACCTATCTCTTTTTTGCTAACAGACGTAATTTTTTAATATTAACGTAAAACCTTTATTTAATGTAATCTTTAACGATATTAACAATTTTACGAAACTTTAAAAAGGCTATTTCGGGGGAGTAATTGTCAGATATAAAGGACATTAGTTATGTTATTGTATTAAGCTAACTTACGTATATTTCTCGTACGTATACAGCTTTTATGTAACTTAATAACGGAATATATATCTTTCAATTAAATGAACCCTTTCCGTATATAAGGTACGTTTAATACCCCCTGCTAGCTAATATACCCCCTTAACGCCTTAAAGTATTTATAACGTTAATCGTTATATATTATTATTTCTTAAAGCCATAGCTTTTTATTTAACTTTTCCTCCGGCGATTAAATCCTTTTAATTAGCCAATTCCTTTTTTGAAATTACTTACAAGGTATTCTTCCGTTACTTAAAGGTTTCCGTAATATTTACTAATCCTAGCTACTCTTTAAAATATTTAAACGGTTCGCGTAATAGGGCTTTAATTAATCCATTAACTAGCATATCGCTTGTAAGTATATAATCTATTTTAATTAAATTTTTTTTTACGGCTTTTCGTAACCAGTAATTATATATATTTACGTACTATAGCTTCGTTTATAACAGGGCGATATCGGCGTTAACAAGCCGTATAATCTGTTAATTATCGTATTATATATTTAACGGTTTAATATCTAGGGTAATTTTTAACTTTTTAATTAATCGAAAACTAAATAAAGCTTTTTTTATAACTTACGTAAAAAATAACAATTCCGTTTTTATTATAAAAGTAGTTACTATATCTTACTTGTTCGCCCGTTATTTTATCATTTTTTTAAATAATTTTATAACGTAAGTTTAAAAACTTTTTCGATCGACCGTATTATCCGCAAAAAAGGCGTTATTCTAGGTATTTAACGAATTTTTGCCTCCGAACTATAACGTTAACGTTTTGGTCCTAATTAGGTATAATATAACTCGATTAGCAACTTTATAATATACGTCGTTAAGGTTTAGGTTAAAACGGGCAAATCGGAATACGGCAAAGGATATATCGAGTTACGTATTAATCGTTACGTAAAAAATGAAACCGATCTTTTTTTAATATTTATTAACAGAACCTAAATAAGTTAAATTAGGATTCGGTAATAACTTAACGTTAGTTATAAACGTTTTTAAAAGGTTATTTAAGCTTTTTTTAAGGATTAAGTTAACCAGCTTATTTATAAAGTCGGATTAGGATAACCAGATTTTCCTATTAGGTTTATCTTTAATCATTTCGATACCGAAAAACCACTGTAAATCCTTACCCCTTATAAAGGTGTACCGTTCCCGTATCTATTAAATCAACTGATCGACAAGGTCTTAGTTTTCTTTACGATATACTATAACGATATCGTTTACAAAAAAAAAAATAAGCACCTTTTAACGAATAAAACAACAAGGTTTATAAAGAACGGGGTTTAGTTTTAATTTCTTAAACGTCCCGGTAAAGTCTTTTTATTATAACAACGGCGACTCCCGTAAGCCATATAAAGCTTTCTTAATTAAAAGAGTCTTTTTACGTTAGGGATATTTTAAAAGCGTTTTTATATATACTTCGTAAGGTAGGTTAACGTTAACGAAAACGTTAATAACGTTATATTATTTAAGCTTTAAATCGAACCTAATTACCGTAATAATTAACGTTTTAAATAATTTTTTAATTAAAATAAATACGTATGTATTATTATATACGTTTTTTAGTTATTAATCGCCTTGTATAATAAAACGTACTTTATATTTTTGCAACCAGTTATATTTATTAAACTTATAAACGTATACCTATATATACCTTAGAACTTATTTCCCTTTAATAGAAAACTAATTAACCACTTTTTAAAATCGTATTTCTTTATAATTTTGCAAATAAACTTTTTCGGTTTTATAAAATATTTCCCTTAACGGGTATATACTTAATTTTTTATAACCTTGCGGCGGTAACGGTAAATTATGTTTATACATCCGGTTTTACGACTTTAATACCTTTTTATATATTAAGGTATTATTACTTTTCCGATTAAGATAACGCGTATTTCGGATAATTAATTTCCTTAAATTTCCGTAATTTACCGGCCGGTTATCGTACGTACCTACAAAAAAAACTAAACGTTTTATATTAAATACGGCTTTTTATACCTTATATTCGTTTCGGATAATACCTTTTTGGTATGGAATATACGGAAGGCTTACGTTTATTACCCGTAAAGTACTTTCGTCTTTTACCGTTACTTTAAGTTAAATAATATAAAGAAAACTTAAAGTTATTTTTATTTTTTCCGTTAACGTAATAATTATAATAATTATTAGGGTAAACGTTAATAACGGTAATAATTTAAAAAACGGAAATAATTCGAATATAACAGTTGTATAAAAATAATTAATTTTTTACGAATAAGTTTATTTTTTCTTATTTTATACGTTTTTTACGTTAATATCTTTTTAAAGTTATTTTTTTTATTTAGCCGGTAATTAAATTATTCCGTTTAAGTTTTTATTTTTTTTTTATATATAAATTAAATAATTATTATTTTAATTAAGTATTTTTATTTATCGGAATAACTTTTATAACTTTTTTTTTATTACGTATAAAAAGTTATTTTTTAAGTTTTTAATATTACTTAAAAAAATAGTTTTTTCGTTAAATTATACGTTTCGAATAATAACAACCTTATTAATTAACGGGTTTTAAATCTCGTAAATATTCGTAAATTAATAACCAACTAAAAAGTTAATTTACGTTTTAAAATTTAGTTTTTAAAGCTTTTGTTTTTTTTCATAGTTATAATTGTTATAATATAAGTTATATAGCTATATACTTGTAAATAAATTTATTAAAGTTTCTAATTAAACATTATAACGCCGTTTTTATACGCCAGATAAATATAATAAATTTTATATAGGTTTTGCTAAAAAAATACGTATTTAAAAATACGGTTATATAAATATATTACTATTTTAAAAATATATACAATTAAAAACGAAAGTAATTTAACGCCATTTTATATCGTAATCGTTTTTTTTTTAATTATACCTCTTAAACGTTTTATACCCCCGTTTTAAGCCTAGGTATACGGTATTAAAAACTTAAATCTAATACTTAAAAAAAGTAACTATAACATATCTCGAAATTAATAATTTTTCAAAATTTCGTTATCGTATTCGATTACTTATAGAAAAACTTTATCCTAGTTTTTTAAAATTTTTAAAAAATATTTAAACGTTATAATTAATATATTCTGCTTTCGGTTCTTAAAATAAATATCCCAAATAAAGCCTAAATACCTGTTAATTATAAATATAACGTATTTATATTCTTTAAGGTTTTTTTCGAAATCTATAAAATCGATAATAATTTTTTATCCTAATCGGGAAACTTTTTCCCTTAATTCGCAATATATTTACCTCCTAGCCTTCGCTTTGTTATATATTTAATATTTAATTATTATAAAATCCTTTAAACGTATTCCTTTTATATAAAATTACAACTAGGTAATTATTTCGGGCCTAAGGTATCTTAATTTTAAATATTACATAATACCGTTACCGGTCCGTAATAATTTCGTTATATACGAATTAACGTTACGTTTATAAATTATAAAAATTATATAAGTAATTATTACGTTAATATCTTTAATAACGAATTAATTAAACTTATTTATTAACGTAACAATTACTTAATTATATTTATTTCGGATAAAATTATTAATTTTTTAATTATCTTACCAATACCCTTTTTTCCGGAATTACCGGAAAAATACCAGGTTATATATAAAACTTTCGTAATAAACTATATCGTACAAATATAACGTTTTCGTACCATTAAAACTTTAAAATATTACGTTAACCTTTTTATATCTTTTAATCGAAACAAAACTATTATTTACGTATACTTTATCGCTTTATACGGTTTATCTAAAATTTAAAAACCTGTTAATAAAATTAAGGATATATATCGTAAACCTTAAATTCAAAATAGATAAATTACTTAAAAGGTAAAACGCGACATTTATCGTATTACGTTAATCAGAAATTAAAAAGTACGTTAAAACCCGTTTTACTCCCTTTAAAAATTAATTTATTTCCTAAGTAATTATCTTTTCCATGCCTTTCGATAAACGGTTAATTTTTTCCTTTAAAAATTAATTAAAGGATATCCGGCCTTAAACGTATACTATTATCCTATCGTTAAAGCGGAAATCTGCCGGGGCTTTATTAAAAAATACGTAATAACATTAAAAAAGCCTATAAAAAAAATTTAAATACATTTTATAACGGGTTCTTTATATATCCAACTTTTAACGTTTTTGCTTATTACCGTTTCGGTCCGAATAAAAACCTTTACGATTTCCTTATCTTAACTTACGCCTTAAGGTTTTTTTTCGCGGTTAAAAGTTATCCTTAATCTTTTTTTAATTAGAATTATCTTAATTAAAAAGATTTATAAATATCCCGTAAAAGGTCGGAAATGCTACCTTAATATTTTTCGATATAAGTTATAAATAAGTTATAATCCAGTAATCTAAAAAATTAACCGCCACTTCCTAATAACTAATCGTACCGTTATTAATTTCGGCCTTTTTTATTATTTAAAACGTAATCGTTTAAATCCCTATAATAAGTATTAATATTATATACAAGTCGTTAACTTATATAATCGTTATTTTCGTCTTTAAAACCCCATATCGCTATCCTTAAACTATAATCTCTTACCACTTTACGATTTATTCGTTTAGTTTTTTTGTTAATTTCGAAGTTTGCTTTAATTTTTCGCGGTACTCTCGTTAAGTATTAATTAAAAGTTTACTATCGTACACCTTACCGGATTTAACTAACTTAACGTACCATTTCCGTAAATTTTTTCCTAAGAAAAAGCTTATTTCTTTAATTATTAAAAATATTAATTCCAAAACTTATTTTGTAAAGTTATTATTGCTTTTTCGGAAAGTATCGTATTTACGATCCTTATAAATATATGCCGTAAAGTCCTAATTATAGGCTTTATTGCTTTCGGTTATTATTTTAAAGGTATTCGTTAAATAATTAATATAATCGATTTTTTCGTAAGTTTTTCCGGAAAATATAAATATAATTAAAAAACCGCTTAAGGTATTAATTCGTATCGTATAACGGATTTGTCGTTTTGGATATAAAATTATATTAAGTTTTATTAATTTAATAGGCTATAAAAATAACTAATTAGGATCGATATAATCCCATATATCGAAAGCGTACGCTTTAACCTGAAATTCGCCCTTAAAGCGGTCCTAGTTCTTAAGTCCGTTATAAATAACGAAGGACGTTAACGATACCGTTATCATTATAATTAATAAAATATACTAATAATTTTTATTAATATACAGCTTATATCGTTTTAATAATAGCTAATTAATTAATAATAACGCGAATTAAGTAAATAAAACTTTTAATTATCAGATATAAAGGATATTAATTATGTTATTATATTAGGCTAACTTACGTATATTTCTCGTACGTATATAGTTTTTATGTAACCTAATAACGGAATATATATCTTCCGATTAAAGGGACCCTTTCTGTATATAGGGTGCGTTTAGCACCCCCTGCTAGCTGACAGTTACCTTAGCTAGCTTAGGCCTCGCTTGCTTATAGCTTATGTACTACTTTTTTTCAATTAATTAAAGTGCGTATACCCGTAACAAACGAACGAGGCCTAAGTTGTTGTTATGCGAACAGGGGTCTCGTTTAGTACGCTTTTAACAAAATTATTAATTTTCCTTTAATTTCTTTCAAAGATTTAAAGGTTTATATGGAAAAAAATTGTTACGCAGCCAATTTAAGCCCGATAAGTATGAAACTTTATATACGCGTCCAATATAAATTAATATATATACAGGAATTTTTTCAATTTTTTTGGATTAAAAATATAGTTAATACGGCTATTTTTAAATCTGGAAAATAGGCGACCGTAACGCCCTTATAGCTGCGACAGCACAACCATCGGTTACATCATAATACACCGGGCTTCCTTAGTATATTTGATATAGGAAAAACCCGTCCAGCAATTTTTTCGGCCGTACGGGCTATGATTATTACATTACAGCCATAAGAAAGTTAGGGTTAACTAAGTTTAAAACGCCCTTATGGCTGCGATAACGTAACCACCGCGTATATCATTTTGCCATAGGCCTTTTAAAAATAATTCAATATAAGAGAAGCCCGTCCAGCTATTCTTTTGGCCGTACGGGTTGTTATTGTTATATCGCAGCCATAAAAGCGTTCCGGTTAGAAAGTATGCACCAATCGGAAATTTTCACTTTATTTTTTAATATCTTAACCAAACCAACCCCGATTTGGAAGTTATATATACGGTTAAAAAACCTTTTTAAAGCTGTATATAACCGTATTTTTTATATTTTTTAATTATTTGTTATTATTATTTTATTTTAAAGTTTCCAATATAGGTTTTGAAAAATTTATATAGGAACGTACCAAACGGAACCAAAAAATCACAACTTTTTATCAGGCCCTATTTTTAAGGTTTATGTTTTTGTGGGTCCTTTTTATGGGTCAATACTTAAAATACAAGTCCTAGCCACAGCTGCGCCGCAGGCGCAGTTACAACCTTAAAAATAGGGCCTGATTTTAATAAGGCAAGGTATCAGGCAAAAGTTTTAGCACATAGTTATGTAGCAGTCGGTCGTATTACTAGCTACGCCATATAAATTAGGTGTAGCTTTTATAAGGGCCAATATTTAATAAATAGCTGATTCTTTAACGCCTTTGCAACCGCTTTACTTGCTCACGCGTTACAACCCATTTAGTTGCCAAGTCGAAGCCTCTTACCACACCTTTATATTACCTCAACTAGCTCAGGCCTCTGCTGGCTCGTCTCTATTTTTGATGTGTTTTTATGTACTACGCTAAGGAACTAAAATTACCCAATCAAATCGCATATTTCCTTATCGAGCCAGCGAGGCCTGAGTTAAAGTTGCAGAAAAGTGGGCTCGTTTTCGGCGCCCTCACCAAAATTCCTAACTTTCTTTCCATTCTTTTTAAAATTCAAAGATTTAAATAAAAAAATTAATTACGCAGCCAATTGAGGGCCGATAAGTATCAAACTTTATATACGCGTTCAATATAAGCTAATATACGTACAGGACTTTTTTCAATTTTTTTAGATTAAAATTGGGGCCGATACGGCTAAGTTTATCTCTAGGAAATGGGCGACCGCAACGTCCTCATGGCTGCGACAACATAACTACCGGTCGCATTATCGTGCACCGGGCTTCCTTAGTATATTTGATATGGGAAAAGCCCGCCCAGCAATTTTTGTGGCCGTACGGGCTGTGGTTATTGCGTCGCAGCTACGAGAAGGTTGGGGTCAGCCAAGTCCGCAACGCCCTCATGGCTGCGACACAACCACCACAACCCGTACGGCCAAAAGAATAGCTGGACGGGCTTCTCATATATTGAATTACCCTTGGAAGGCCCATGGCAATATGTTATATATGGTGGTTGCGTTGTCGTAGCCATGAGGGCGTTCCGGATAAAAGGTTTGTCGAAAACGAGAATTTTAATTTATTTTCTTAATTTCTCCACCAAACCAACACCGATCTGGAAGTTATATATATGCATAAAAAGCCCTTTTAAAGCTGTAAATAACCTTATTTTTTGTTATTTTATAATAAATTATTATTATTGTTTTATTTACGAGTTTTAAAGAAAGGTTTTAGAAATTTTATATAGGACTGCCGAAAACGAGCCTAAAAAATTACAACGTTTTATTAGGCCCTATTTTGGCGGTTTTGTTGTTTTTGTGGGTCTTTTTCAAATTGGGTTAACGGGGAACTTAAAGCTACTGAGCCGCAGCTACGCCGCAGGCGCAGCCACAACTGTTAAAATACGGCCTGATTTTAGTAAGGCAGCCGATGTCGAGAAAAAAATACACACTTTTGATTTAACCCACCCTAAGCCACCTGCTATTTCCACTACCATTTCGCTTAGATGCAGTATTTGCAATTCGTAATTAAATTAATAATAACGTTAACAATTAAATTAAAAAAAATATTATTCTTTTCGGAAGATATCGCTTTTTCTAAATATTAGGTTAGTTATTTCCGTATCGTAATAAATAGGGAATTGGACTTAACCGAATATAATATACCTCGAAAGGTTAAGGTTAAAGATATGGTCGAATTCTTAAAAGACCATAATTTTTTAAACCGTAACGTTATAATAAAGATATCCTAATAATACTTTTTTGATTATTTTGATGTTATTCGGCATTGCGCGTTTTATATGCTTAGGTTAAGGTTTGACGATATTAACGAATCCGAATTAAGAAGAAATTTTAAAGGGTTCGAAGCGGTTAAAAAATATAGCGATTTTGATACCCGTTAACGTAATTATAACCTTAGATTTAAAAAAATAATGCGGAAAGGGCGTTTAATGTATTCGTAAAAATGCCGAAACTATAAACGACTTTTTTAAAGACCTTATCGAATGCGGAAACTTTATAATATATAAAACTTTTTAAAGTTTTTAAACCGATACCGCTTATAACGCGGGCGTTATTATTAAAGTTTCGGAAAAAACCTTAAAGTACCGTATAGTTAAATGGTATAATTAATACGGCCGAATCGAAAAAAAGAAGCCCGGCAACGACGTTTTTACAGAAAAATAACGGTTCGAAAAAGCGAAGATTAAATATCGGTTTGCATATTAGAACAACCCTAAGTAGCGGACGAAGGTTTTTTTTATTAACGAATGGTATTTTAGTTTTTAGCCTGAAAAAAGGAGTGAGTTATATTAAAAGCCGAAGTATATATATAAATAGTAGACTATTATAAAGCAAAGTAAAAAGCGTCGCTTTAATATAAATTAGAAAAGAATTAGAGATATATATTTTAACATGCCTGTTATTATATTTAAAGGTATATATAAACCCCGTCGCTTAAAAAAAAATATTTTCCAAAAAAAAAGTTTTAGGATTAAATTTTTATTTATTACGCTATCGTAGTTAGCGTTAATTATAAATTAAAGTTATATTAATATAAGGTTTTTTCGAACGATAATAGCAAAATGGATTTTAAGATTTATAAGGCTGTAATAAACGAAATTATTAAGGATATTAAAACCTTTAAGGGCGACGATTTTGTTTTATGGAAAGATGGCGATAAAATATACATTTATAAAGAAGTTGTAAAATAAAAGCGTTAAGAAAGGATTGCCGCATTATTTAATGTTTATTACTGTCAGCTAGCAAGGGGTGCTAAACGCACCTTATATACGGAAAAGGTCCCTTTAATTAGAAAATATATATTCCGTTACTAAGCTACATAAAAACTGTACGCGTACGAGAAACATACACAAATTAACCTAATATAATAATACAACTAATATCCCCTATATCTGACAATTAAAAGTTTTATTTATTTAATTCGCGTTATTATTAATTAATCAGTTATTACTAAAACGATATAGGCTATATATCAGTAAAAACTATTAATATATTTCATCAATTGCAATAATAACGATATCATCAACGTCCTCCGTTATCTATAACGGACCTAAGGACTAGGACCGCTTTAAAAGCGAATTCCAGGTTAAAACGCACGCTTTCGATATATAGGATTATATCAATCCTAATCAGTTACTTCCATAACTTGTCAAATTAACAAAACCTGATATAACTTCGTATCCGAAATAACGAATCCGTTATACAATACGAACTAATACCCCAAGCGGCTCCTTAATTACATCTATATCTTCCGGAAAAACCTACGAAAAAATTAATTATATTAATTACCTAACGAATACCCTTAAAATAACAACCGAAAACAAATAAACCTATAATCAGGATTTTACGGCATATACCTATAAAAATCGTAAATACGATACTTTCCGAAAAAACAATAACGACCTTACAAAATAAATCCTGGAATCAATATTTCTAACGATTAAAAAAACAAACCTCCTTCTAAAAAAAATCTACGGAAATAATACGTTAAATTAACTAAATCCGGCAAGGTATACGATAACAAGCTCCTAATTAACACCTAACGAAAATACCGCGAAAAGTTAAAACAAACCTCGAAATTAACGAGGAAACTAAACGAATAAATCGTAAAGTAACAAAAAATTATAACTTAAAGACAGCAATATAAAGTTTTAAAAACGAAAACGACGATCGTATAGGTTAACGACCTATATATAGCACTGGCACCTATTATAAAAACTTAAACAACCACGTTCTAAATAATAAAAAAGGCCGAGATTAATAATAGCACGATCAGCTATTAAAAAATAACGGTTAACCTTTTAAATTATTAGATTATAACCTATCCATAACCTATATCGAAAAATATCAAAGTAACGTTTCCGACCTTTTACGGAATACCTGCAAACCCCTTTAATTAAAATAATCCTAATTAAAAAAAAAACTAAAAATAACCTTTAACCGCAAGGAAAAACCTTAAGGCGTAAGTTAAAACGAAAAAATAGTAAAGGTTCTTATTTAAACCGAAACGGTAATAAACGAAAACGTTAAAAGTCGGATATATAGGGAACCCGTTATAAAACGTACTTAAGCTCTTTTTATAAGCTTTCCTAATACTATTACGTATTTCCTAGCAAAACCCCGGCAAACTTCCGTTTTAACGACAAGATAATAACATACGTCCAAGGCCGGATATTCTTTAATCAGTTTTTAAAAGAAAAAATTAGCCGCCTATCGAAAGGCATAAAAAAGATAATTACTTAAAAGATAAATTAATTTTTAAAAAAAATAAAACGGGTCCTGGTATACTTTTTAATTTTTAATTAACGCAATATAATAAACGTTACGCCTTACCCCTTAAAAAATTTATCTATTTTAAACTCAGGGTTTACGATATATATCTTTAACTTTATTAACAAGTTCTTAAATTTTAAACAAACCGTATAAAGCAATAAGGTATATATAAATAACAGCTTCGTTCCGATTAAAAGATACGGAAAGGTTAATATAATATTTCGAAACCTTAACGGTACGAAAATATTATACCTATACGATATAACCTACTACGAAAGCTTTATATATAACCTGGTATTTTTCCGGTAACTCCGAAAAAAAAGGTATTAATAAGATAACCGAAAAATTAATAATTTTATCCGAAACAAATATAATTAGGTAATTATTACGTTAATAAATAAATTTAATTAATTTGTTATCGAAAATATTAACGTAATAATTACCTATATAACTTTTGCAACTTATAAACGTAACGTTAATTTGTATATAACGAAATTACTATAAACCGGTAACGGTATTATATAATATTTAAAATTAAAATACCTTAAGCCTAAAATAATCGCTTAATTATAATCCCATATAAAGGGAATACGCTTAAAAGGTTTTATAATAATCGAATATTAAATATGTAATAAAGCGAAGGTTAGGAAATAAATACGCCGCGAATTAAGGGAAAAAGTTTTCCGATTAAAACAAAAAATCGTTATTAACTTTATAAACTTCGAAAAAAACCTTAAAGAATATAAATACGTTATGTTTACGATTAATAGATATTTAAGTTTTATCTGGGATATTTATTTTAAGAACCGAAAGCAGGATATATTAATTATAACGTTTAAATATTTTTTAAAAATCTTAAAAAACTAGGACAAGGTTTTTCCATAGGTAATCGAATACGATAATGAAATCTTGAAAAATTATTAATTTCGAGATATATTATAATCGCCTTTTTTAAATATCAGACTTAAGCCTTTAATACCGTATACCTAAGCCTAGAACGGAAATACAAAACGTTTAAAAAATATAATTAAATAAAAAGTAATTACGATACGAAATGGCGTTAAATTACTTTCGTTCCTAATCGTGTACATTTTTAAAGCAGTAATATATCTATATAACCGTACCTTTAAATACGTATTTTTTTAATAAAGTTTATATAAGGTTTATTATATTTACTTAACGTACAGAAATGGCGTTATAATGCTTAATTGGAAGTTTTAATAAGCTTACTTATAAATATATAACTATATAACTTATGCTATAATAACTACAGTTATAAAAAAAGAACAAAAGCTTTAAAAGCTAAATTTTAAAGCGTAAATTAATTTTTTAGTCGGTTACCGATTTACGAATATCTACGAGATCTGGAACTTATTAATTAATAAGGTTATTATTATTTAAAACGTATAATTTAACGAAAAAGCCACCTTTTTAGATAATATTAAAAACTTAAAAAACGACTTTTTATACGTAATAAAAAAAAAGTTATAAAAATTACTCCGATAAATAAAAATACCTAATTAAAATAATAACTATTTAATTTATATATAAAAAAAAAATAAAAACCTAAACGGAATAATTTAATTACCGGCTAAGTAAAAAAAATAATTTTAAAAAGGTATTAACGTAAAAAACGTATAAAATGAGGAAAAACAAACTTATTCGCAAAAGATTAATTACCTTTATATAACCGTTATATTTAAATTATTTCCGTTCCTTAAATTATTACCGTTATTAATATTTACCTTAATAACTATTACGATTATTACGTTAACGGAAAAAATAAAGGTAATTTTAGGTTTTCCTTATATTATTTAACTTAAAGTAACGGTAAAAAACGAAAGTACCTTACGGGTAATAAACGTAAGCCCCCCGTATATTCCGTACCAAAAAAATATTATCCGAAACGAATATAAAATATAAAAAGCCGTATTTAATATAAAACGTTTAATTTTTTTTATAAATACGTACGATAACCGGCCGGTAAATTACGGAAATTTAAAGAAATTAATTACCCGAAATACGTATTACTTTAATCGGAAAAATAATAATATCTTAACATATAAAAAAATATTAAAATTGTAAAACCGGGTATATAAGCGTAATTTACCGTTACTATTACGAAACCATAAAAAATTAAGTATATATCCGTTAAAGGAAATATTTCGTAAAGCCGAAAAAGCTTATTTGCAAAGTTATAAGGAAATACAATTTTAAGAAATAATTAATTAGTTTTTTATTAAAAAAAAACAAATTTTAGGGTATATATAAATATACGTTTACAAATTTAACAAATATAGCTAGTTGCAAAAATGCAAAGTACGTCTTGTCGTACGAAGCGATTAATAACTGAAAAACGTATATAGTAATATATACGTATTTATTTTAATTAGAAAATCGTTTAAAGCGTTAATCGTTACGGCGGCTAGGTTTAACTTAAAATTTAAATAATATAACGTTATTAACGTTTTCGTTAACGCTAATTTACCTTACGAAATATATATAAAAACGTTTCCAGGGTATTCTTAACGTAGAAAAACTCTTTTAATTAGGAAGGCTTTATATAGCTTACGGGAGTTGCCGTTATTATGGTAAAAAGACTTTACCGGAACGTTTAAAAGATTGGAATTAAGCCCCGTTTCTTATGAACCTTATTATTTTACTTATTAAGGGGTGCTTATTTTCTTCTTTATGGACGATATCGTTACAGCATATTATAAAAAAAACTAAGACCTCGTCGATTAGTTAATTTAGCAAATACGGGAACGGTACACCCTTATAAGGGGTAAGGACCTATAGTAATTCCTCGGTATCGAAATAATTAAAGATAAACTTAATAGGAAAATCTGGTTATTTTAATCCGATTTTATAAACAAACTGGCTAATTTAGTCCTTAAAAAATACCTGAATAACTTCTTAAAAACGCCCATAACTAGCGTTAAGTTATTGCCGAATCCTGATTTGGTTTATTCAGGCTTTGTTAATAAATATTAAAAAAAAATCGGTTCTATTTTTTACGTAACGATTAATACGCGACCCGATATATCCTTTGCCGTATCCCGATTTGCTTATTTTAACCTGAACCTTAACGACGTATATTATAAAGTTATTAATCGAATTATATTATACCTAATCGGGATTAAAACGTTAGCGTTATAATTCGGAGGCGAAAATTCGTTAAATACTTAAAGCGATACCTTTTTTGCGGATAATACGGTTAATCGAAAAAATTCCTAAGCTTACGTTATAAAGTTATTTGGAAAAGTAATAAAATAACAGGCGAATAAGTAAAATATAGTAATTACTTTTATAACAAAAACGGAATTATTATTTTTTGTGCAGGCTGTAAAAAAAGCCTTGTTTAGTTTTCGATTAATTAAAAAGCTGGGAATTACCTTAAATATTAAACCGCTTAATATATAATGCGATAATTAACAGATTATACGGCTTATTAACGCCGACGTCGCCCTGTTATAAACGAAGTTACGGTACGTAAATATATATAATTACTGGTTACGAAAAGCCGCAGAAAAGGACTTAATTAAAGTGGATTATACGTTTATAGGTAACATGCTAGTTAATAAACTAATTAAAGCCCTGTTACGCGAACTGTTTAAGCATTTCAAAAAGCAACTAAGATTAGTAAATATTACGGAAATCCTTAAGCAGCGGAAGAACACCTTACGAATAATTTTAAAGGAAAAATTAACTAATTAAGAGGATTTAATCGCCGGAGGAGAAATCGAATGGAAAGCTGTGGCTTTAAAAAGTGATAATATGTAACGATTAACGCCATAAATACTTTAAAGCGTTAAGGGGGTATGTTAGCTAGCAGGGGGTGCTAAACGCACCTTATATACGGAAAGGGTCCCTTTAATCGGAAGATATATGTTCCGTTACTAGGTTATATAAAAGCTGTACGCGTACGAGAAATATACGCAAGTTAGCCTAATATAACAACATAACTGATATCCCCTATATCTAACAGTAACTAATGCCGTAGTAGGTGCTTAAAAGCTATCTGCCGGAAGGCGACAAAATGTCTGCTAGCCAGATGTACTATAACACCAAATAAGGAAAAGCTACTTTCTAACCAGAAGATATATGTTCCGTTAATAGGATAAATAAAGAGATTTGCTATTTCTGCAGTAAACCTTTTATTATTTCTGTAATGGCCCTATTTTTACCTGGCATATACCTGGCATACTTACCTATTCGTACTTAGTATTTTTTTAAAAACCCCCTTATATAAAATACTAGCAAAACATATTTATTTTTAAATAATTTATTAAAATGTACCTTTATTAATAAGATTTATATTAAATTTTAACTATAGTATAATAATATTTCTTAAAATCAACGTATTTTAAAACGTTTTAATAACTTTATAACTTTATATAATAATTAATTATTGTTAATTAAATGAATCGTATTAATTATAACTAAATTAAATACTTATATACTTAACTTTAATTTAAAATAATTTGTTATATATTAAGAACGATACGGAATAATAACGAATTTTTATTAACGGTATTAAAGGTTTAAGGTAATCGTAGGAGTTAAAGTTATCGCTACCTGTCAGCTAGCAGGGGGTGCTAAACGCACCCTATATACGGAAAGGGTCCCTTTGATCGGAACATATCTATTCAGTTAATAGGCTACATAAAATTTACACGCGTACAAAAAGCACCCGTAACTAACGGAATAAAATAACCACAACTAATATCCCTTATATTTAATAACTAAAAGTCTTATTCGCTTAAAACGCGTTATTATTAATTAATCAGTTATTACTAAAACGATATAAGGTGTATATTAATAATAATTATTCGCATATTTTATTAATTATAATAATAACGATATTGTTAACGTCCTCCGTTATTTATAACGGACCTAAGGATGAAAACCGCTTTAAGGGTAAATTCTAAGTTAAAATATACGTTTTTAATATAAGAGATTATATCGATCTTAATTAATTTTTTCCGTAACCTATTAAAGTAATAAAACCCGATATAACTTCGTATTTAAAATAACGAATCCGTTATACGATATAAAATAATACTTTAAGCGGGTTTTTAATTATATTTATATCTTCCGGAAAAATTAACGAAAAAATCGATTATAGTAGTTATTTTACGAATACTTTTAAAATAACGACCGAAAACAAATAACCTTATAATTAGTATTATACGGCGTATGCTTATAAGAATCGTAAATATAATACCCTCCGAAAAAGTAATAATAATTTTATAAAATAAATCTTAAAATCGGTATTTCTAGTAAATAAAAATATAAATTTCCTTTTAGGAAAAAATTTACGAAAGTAATACGATGAATTAATTAAATCCGGCAAAATATACGATAATAAGTTCTTAATTAATATTTAACGAAAATACAGCGAAAAATTAAAATAAGCTTTAAAATTAGTAAGAAAATTAAACGAATAAATTATAGTGTAATAAAAGATTATAATTTAAAAACAGTAATATAGAGTCTTAAAAACCAAAACGACGATTGTATAAATTAACGATTTATATATAATACTAGCTCCTATTATAAGAATTTAAATAATTACGGTTGAAATAATAAAAAAAGCCGAAATTAATAACGGTATAATTAATTATTAAAAATTACGGTTAAATTTTTAAACTATTAATTTATAATTTATTCGTAATTTATACCGAAAAATATTCAAATAACGTTTCTGACGTTATATGGAATACCTGCGAATTTTTTCGATTAAGATAATTTTTAACAGCGAAAAAAGCTTTAAGACGTAAAATAAAACGTGGAAATCGTAAAAATTTTTATTCGATCCGAAACGGTAATAAGCGAAAACGTTAAAAGTTGGATATATAAAAAAGCCGTTATAAAACGTATTTAAGTTTGTTTATAAATTTTCTTAATATTATTACGTATTCCTTAATAAAACTTTGTTAAATTTCCGCTTTAAACATAAAATAATTATATACGTTTAAGGCCAAATATTTTCCGATTAATTTTTAAAGGAAAAAATTAAGCGTTTATTAAAAAATATATAAAAAATAATTACCTAGAAATAAATTAATTTTTAAAAGAAATAAAGCAAGTTTTAACGTAATTCTTTAATTACTCATTAACGTAATACGATAAAAATCGCGTTTTACCTTTTAAAAAATGATTTATTTTAAATTTAAAGTTTACGATATATATCTTTAATTTTATTAAGAGGTTTTTAAATTTTAAATTAATCGTATAAAGCAACGAGGTATACGGAAATAACAACTTTGTAGCGATTAAAAGGTATAAAATAATAGATATAATATTTCGAAGCTTTAACGGTACGAAAACGTTACGTTTATACCATATAACTTACTGCGAAAGTTTTGCATATAACTTAATATCTTTCCGGTAGTTTCGGAAAAAAAGGTATTAATAAAATAACCGAAAAAGTAACATTTTTATCCGAAATAAGTAAAATTAATTAATTATTACGTTAATAAATAAATTTAATTAATTCGATAATAAAAATATTAACGTAATAATTATTTATATAATTTTTATAATTTATAAACGAAATATTAATTCGTAAATAATAAAACTATTACGGACCGGTAACGGTATTATATAATACCTAAAATTAAGTTATTTAAGGCTCGAAATAATTACTTAATTATAATGCTATACGAAAAAAATCTAGTTAAAAAGTTTTATAATAATTAAATACCAAGTATATAACAAGGTAAAGGCCAAAAAACAAATACGTCGAAAACTAAGAAAAGAAGTTTCTTAATTAAAATAATAAATCGCCATTAACTTTACAAATTTCGAAAAAACCTGGAAAAATATAAATACATTATATTCGCTACCTATAAGTACTTAGACTTTATTTAGGATACTTATCTTAAAAACCGAAAGCAAAATATATTAATTATAACGTTTAAATATTTCCTAGGAATCTTGAAAAATTAGGATAAGGTTTTTCTATAAATAATTAAATACGATAACGACATTTTAAAAATTATTAATTTCTAAATATATTATAATTATCTTTTTTTAATATTAAACTTAAACCGTTAATATCGTATGCTTAACCTTAAAAGGAAAATATAAAACGTTTAAAGAATATAAAAAAAATGTAATTACGATATAGAATAACGTTAAATTACCTTCGTTTTTAATTTTATATATTTTTAAAAAGGTAATATATTTATATAATGGTATCTTTAAGTATATGTTTTTAATAAAAGTTATACGAAATTTATTATATTTATTTAACGTATAAAAACGATAATATAATGCTTAATCGGAAATCTTAATAAACCTATTTACGAATATACGGCTATATAATTTACGTTATAATAATTACCGCTATAAAACTTAAATTTTTTTATAAACTCAATTTTAAAATATAAATTAATTTCTTAATCGGTTACCGATTTCCGAATATCTATAATATTTAGAACCCGCTAATTAACCAGGTTATTACTATTCGAAACGTATAATTTAACGAAAAGGCTAGCTTTTTAAGTAATATTAAAAACTTAAAAAACAACTTTTGATACGTTATAAAAAAAAAGCTACAAAATTTACTCCAAAAAATAAAAGTACCTAATTAAAATAATAATTATTTAATTCATATATTAAAAAAATTAAAAATTTAAACAGAATAATTTAATTACCCGCTGAACAGAAAAAAATAAAATTAAAAAGATATTAACGTAAAAAATATACAGGATAAAAAAAATAAACATATTCGTTAAGGATTAATAACCTTTAAACAACCGTTATATTCGAACTATTTCCATCCCCTGGATTATTATTACTCCGATAAAAAAAATAAAGGTAACCTTGAATTTTTCTTATATTATTTAACTTAAAGTAACGATAAAAACCGAAAGTACCTTACGGGTAATAAACGTAAACCCCTTTTATATTCTACACTAAAAAAATAGTATCTGAAATGAATATAAAATATAAAAAACCGTATTTAATATAAACCGTTTAACCCTTTTTATAAGTATATATAATAACCGGTCGATAAGTTACGGAAATTTAGAAAAATTAATCACCCGAAATATACGTTACCTTAATGGGAAAAGTAATAATACCTTAATATATAAAAAAATATTAAGGTCGTAAAATCGGATATATAGGCGTAATTTTCCGGTACCGTCGTAAAGTTATAAAAAGCTAAGTATATATCCGCTAAAAAAAATATTCGTAAAATCGAAAAGGCTTATTTATAAAGTCATAAAAAGATGTAATCTTAGAAAATAATTGATTAATTTTCTTCTAAAAACATAGATCCTAAAATATATATAAGTATACATTTATAAATTTAATAAATATAACTAGTTACGAAAATAGAAAGTACGTTTTATCGTACGAAACGATTAATAATTAAAAAACATATATAATAATATATACGTATTTATTTTAACTAAAAGGTCGTTTAAAACGTTAATTGTTACAGCGGTTAAATTCGACCTAAAGCTTAAATAATATATCGTTATTAACGCTTTCGTTAACGTTAACATACTTTACGAAATATATATAAAAACGCCCTTAAAGTACCTTTAATATAAAAAACATTCTTTTAATTAAAAGAGTTTTATATAACTTAAAAAAGTTGCCGTTATTATAACAAAAAGATTTTATCGGAACGCTTAAAAAATTAGAACTTAACCCCGTTCCTTACGAACCTTATTATTTTATTCGTTAAAAGTGTTACATATTCAGACCAATTATTAGCTCACTGAGCTAACAACCCCTTTTAGGTCGTATTAGCGATTGTTGTTAGGTAGTCTCGTATTAGGATTTATATGGGGTCCTGTTTTAGCTCAGTTTTCTTGGTTATAAAGGGCTGTATCTTTAAAATTTTTTTATCTAATAGTAGCTACCCGTAACTAGTTAAGTTTAACAGTAGCGTTTTTAGTTAAGCTTTATTTAGCAAAGACTAAGAGAAAGGAGCTCTGTTATAACTAAAAGTAACGCTAATACGCAAATTACAAAAGGTTTAAAGGTAATTTATAACCTTTAACCGATTTATTTCTGGTTTTATCGCCTTACTTTTTGGCGGTATAACTTTTTCATACGCGTTATTTTACGCGATTTTAAATTTATTTATTCGGCTTTTTCTGGCTATTTATTCGGCTCTCTAGCTTTTTAGATAATCTGGTGCGTACATATTTTTAGTACGACTTGATATGTAGCAAGGGTAATTAGTTCTATAATACCTCCGTAATAGGTGATTAGTTTGTTTTAGAAAATGTACCCCCCGAGGGAATTAAACCGTTAACCTATCGGGCGTTAAGTAAATCGCTTATATAATTGTTAGATATTCGGACTAATTGTTAGCTTACTGAGCTACGAACCCCTTTTAGGTCGTATTAGCGACTGTTGTTAGATAGTTTCGTATTAGGATTTATATAGGGTTCTGTTTTAACCTAGTCTTTTTGGCTACAAAGGGCTGTATTTTTACAAAAAGATATTTATTTTTTTTGTAAATAATATCGTTATAGTATATCGTAAAAAAAGATTAAAACCTCGTCGATTAATTAATTTAATAAATACGAAACCGGTATACTCTTATAGGGGGTAAGGATTTATTATAATTTTTCGGTTTCGAAATAATTAAAAATAAACCTAATAGGAAAATCTAGTTATTTTAATTTAACTTTATAAAAAATTAATTAAGTTAATGCTTAAAAAAACCTAAATAACCTTTTAAAAACGCCTATAATTAAGGTAAAGATATTATAAAATTTTAATTTAACTAATTTAAGCTTGATTAATAAATATTAAAAAAAAATCGATTTTAACCTTTACGTAATCGTTAATACGTAACCCGATATATTTTTTTCTCGTATATTAATTTACCCGTTTTAACCTAAACCCTAGTAACGTATATTACAAAATTGTTAATTAAGTTATATTATACCTAATCGAAATTAAAACGTTAACGTTATAATTCGAAAACGAAAATTCGTTAAATACTTAAAATAACGTCTTTTTTACAAATAATACGATCGATTAAAAAAATCCTTAAATTTACGATATAAAGTTATTTAAAAAGGTAATAAAATAATAAACGAATAAATAAAACATAATAATTATTTTTATAATAAAGGTAAAATTATTATTCTTTATTTAAATTATTAAAAAAAAACTTTATGTAATTTTTAATTAATTAAAGAATTAAAAGTTACCTTAAATATTAAACTATTAAATATATAATGCCATAATTAATAAATTATATAACTTATTAATGCTAACGTCGGCTTATTATAAACGAAACTATAGTACATATATATATATAACTATTAGTTACGAAAAAACCGTAAAAAAAACTTAATTAAAGTAAATTATATATATACGCGTAACATATTTGCTAATAAACTATTTAAAACCTTATTACGCAAATTATTTAAACATTTTATAGAACAGCTAAAATTAATAAATATCACGGAAACTTTCTAACGGTAAAGGAATACTTTACGAATAATTTTAAAAAAGGAATTAATTAATTAGGAAAATTTAATTGTCGAAAAAAAGGTCGGATAAAAAACTATAACTTTAAAAAATGACAATATATAACAATTAACGCTATAAATGCTTTAAGGTATTAAAAAGGTATATAAACTAGCAAAAGGTACTAACCGTACCTTATATACGGAAAAGGTCCCTTTAATCGGAATATGTATATTCCATTAGTAAGTTATATAAAATTTACACGCGTATAAAAAATACCCGTAACTAGCGAAATAAAATAACTATAACTAATATGCCTAATATTTAACACCACTTTAAGTGCTATAAATAACGTTACGGACGCCGATAAGGCTATAAATATTATTACTCCCTATATATTATCTCGTTCGCTATTTTTTCCATATTTACCGCGTTTACCGCGTTTACCGCGATAATATATAACTTTATTACTACGGCTTCGAGCTTATCTTTTTATTACTGTTATTTATAATTTTATAAATAATATAAATAACATATTATTTTAAATATTACCCCGGAATAAAGGCGTAATTACATTACGGTGTATCCGTTACGAAAATCGAAACGTAACATTACTTTCGGATTTTTTAACGGGCTCTTATTATAAACGTTTACGGCAATGTAATTCGTAAAATTTTCGGCGTATACAAAATTATCGGGTTTTTAAGCAAAGAGTTTCAAATAAGGTTATCGGGATGTTATAAAAGCGGTTATGCATTTAAATAATTTATAGTTCGCGGATAAATAAAAAATTATTTTATTAATTTATATATTATTAATTATACCTTTTAAATAATAGAAATTATATATGAAATTCCGCTATATATATTATGACTTATTAATATCGTTTATTAATAATTTTTTATTATAAAGATTTTTAACGTTAAGTAAATAATATAATATATAGTATAAACGGATAATATATTATATTACGTTTTGAAAATACTTATATACGGCGGTAATAGTTAAGATATAAAATTAATTTACGTTATAAGTTATAATACCCGGTAATATTATTTTATTAAAAAATTAATAATTCATTTCGAATAATAAAATGCAATATTTTTTATTTATTTATAACGAATAAAATCGCATCGAAATTAAGTGGTATAATTAGTTATTACGTAATAAAATTTAGTTTTTTGCTTATTAATTATTTTTATAAATGCTTTATTTATAATAAAAAAATTACTGCGTTCGTTAAGTAAATAATATTTAATAACGTTATTATTAAATTCTATATAAAAGTTCGTTTAAATATTATATTTAAAATATCGTAAAATAAAATAATTAATTTATTCATAACGCATAAAGAATTATATATCCTTTCGGTATTTAACGGCAGGTTATTAATTATTACCGAATTCGTTTATTAAGCGTTATTAAGTAATCTTAAAATCCTTCTCTATATATAAATATACTATATATTATTAATATAACAAAGTATCCTGTATAGTTATAAAGAATAAAAAAGAGTAATATTTTTAAGAGATAAAGTTAATTATTACGTACGGAATTATTTAAGTATCGAAGGTTTTATTAATCGTTATTTTCTAGGTTTTTATTAAGATTTAAAATGGTGTCTTGCTTATTGCTAATACTGTTATTATTTTTAAGGGGGTTATTATTACTATTAATTTCCGTAAGGATATTTTTTTATTTCTTACTTTTATGGAAAATAACGTTTTTAATATATAAAAAATATATATTTATTATTAAATATTTAATAAGGTTCTTATTATTATGCTTTTATATTTTTCGTCGAAATCGGAAAGGAAAATATTACAATATAAAATATTAATTTTTTTTAAAAAGGATATATATTGTTAAAATAATTATTCAATTAACGTTTTTATTTTATTATAAATAATTTCGACTATTATATGAAAAACGTTCCGGTAATTTATTTAACCCTTAATATTTATAAAACGTATTTTATAACGGTTAGTTTTATATATATTTTCCATAATAATAATATATTAAAAACGTGGTTATATTTCGATATATTATAAGTTCGTTTAAATATACCGGTAATACGGTTAAAATCAACTTTTTCGTAAACGATTCGGTAAAAATAACCTTTGTTATCGGATTTTTTAATAAACGTTTAAGTTTTAGTAAAATTATTTATTTTCCTTAGCTTTATTCTGAAAATATAATTATTAACGTTTTTAACATTTAGGTATATAAAAGGATAAATAAACGTTATACGTAACGACGTTATAATAACTTAAGCCGTATTATCGATTTTATATTAACTTTTAATGTAACGTTTTGATTTATCCGTAAAATGGTTATATATAAAATTATTTAAACCTTCGTCTAATGTTTTATGGTTAAAAAAATTGTAAATATAATTATATATATCTTAAAAAAAATCTAATTCGAAAATAAATTCTTAATCGGTTTTAACCGTAGCTTTTATATAATTACCTTACGTATAATTAACTTTTTTTGTAATCTACTTAATTCGTTTATCGGTATTTTAACTCTTTTTAGCCGTATTACGGTTATAAAAAACGGTTATTCGAATAAATTTTCCGTAACGATAATTGTTATATTAATTACGTTTAACATTATAACCGTAACGTTTCGCGTATTATTAAATATAAATGTAAACGGGTTTTTAGGAATTAATAAAACGCCCGCCTTAAAAACTTTTTTTCTCGGAATTCGGGATTTCCGTTATAGTAACGAAATATAGCGGAAAAACGGTATTATTATTGTTGTTATTATTATTATTATTACAAAGCTTAGAAAAAATCAAAAAAGTTAGAATTACAATTTTAATTGCAGCTGTATATAATTGTGTTACCAGGTGGCGGCGGTGTAGCAGGTAGTAGCAGGTGCAAAAAGTGAGACCACTACAAAAATAGCAAAAGATTTACTGTAGAAATAACAAATCTTTAAATAAAAGCTGTAGATATATAAGAAATATAGGTAATTAGCCTAATATTATTAGCTAATTAATATCCTACATATTTAATAATTAAATATTTTATAAGAGTAAATATTAATTAAAATTAAATTTATAGTTTTATTATATAAAGTTGGTCGAATTTAATTGATTACGTTCTTAATCCGTAATACTAATAATTTTAAATTTAATTTTATATTAAATAAAAAGTATAGGTTTTATATAATCGCCGAGATTAAATATTTATTAGTTTATAATTAAAATTCGACGATTAGTAGTTCTTTAACTGTTAAATATAATAAAGTGATATTTTTTCGGGAAAGAAATATACGAAAATAATACGTAAAGTTAATCACATCCGATAATATATAATATAATAAGTTTTTAATTAAAAGGTAATAAAAATACTATATAATTTAAAGTAAATATCAAAACGGGTAAAAGATAAATTAAATAAATTATAAAATATCAGCAGTCATAGTAATCAAATGCAGGAATCTAGCAAAATGCGCATGGTTATTCTAGGAAAAACTAAAAAAATCTGGGAGCAATCGCCCTTACATATACGTTTAACTGTACAAAAAATAGTTCCTGGACAAAAGCTATCTTAAACAGTATCTGCAGCTTAAACATATTAACCGCAGGCACCTAAAAACACCAATTACCAATACGCTTTTTTACGTTAAGTAACTTTATTTACGTAATTTTTTAAAATTAAATTTAAAACTTTAGGAAAATTTATTAAAAAGTTATCAAAATTTTTAATTTATGTAAAATTTAAACCTTTATTTCCGTTATTTTTATTTAAAATAAAACTACGTAATTAACCGTTATATTAAAAAACCGGCCTTTTCGCTTTACCGTTTTTTCGTAACCGTCCCGGAATACAGGACCTACTTTTTTCGAAACGTTTCGAATTAAGCTAGGCGTTAATATAAAAAAACGCTTTATATACGCCAACCTACTACGTTAAAAATCTTATAACTTTAAAAATCGGTTCCATTCTCTAACGGTAACATTAATAAGTAATTAAAATCACTGCTCTTTAAATCCCCCCTTATAAAAAGCCATTAAATAAAGGTTTCTTTCCGGTTAATTAACAAACACTAATTAACTATAAGTTATATATAAAATATTAACGCCTTTAAGTAAAAACTAACGCAAAGGGTTAGAACTATATATAAACAAATAATTTTATAAAAAATTAAAGCCTTAAAACTAACAAATAAACAGATACTTTCGGGTAATTATAAAAGAAATAGCGCAATTATTACTTTTAATAACGAAAAACAAGTTTCAGTGAAGAAAGGCCCCTTTTCCCGTATAAAGGGAATTTAACGGGACCATTCTTTTACCAGTTACTTTAATTAAATCTTAAATATCTTTTAACTCTTTTTATATTTTCTTAAATCCTAAATTCATTATAAACCGTTCGAAATCTACCCTGTTAAATAATTTTATAAATCTGTTAATAAAATTATTTTTATTTTTTACGTATTAAAAACTAATGTTTCCTTTTCGAACTTCTTAACGTACGTAATAATATTTGATTCGAATATAACGTTTTCTTCGTATTATTTATATCTCTTTTACCTATTTAAACGCACCTATATTATTTTTTAAAATAAAAATAAAACTTTTAAACATAAACCTTAACTTTATTAAAAAATTTCTAATCCCAGTTATTTCCGTAACTGCTATTTCTGCTCCTATATACTTTACTTCCGTAATATATTTAATAATAATACCCTATAACTTCGAAATCTATAAAATAAATATTCCGGCTATAAAAAATACATAACCTATCGTAAACTTTACTAACTTACAATTATTTACAAAATTTATATTTATTACTCCGAATAACCTTAAATTATTATACTTGTAATATAAATAATCTTCTCGTAACTTCCGGTACCGGAAAAACATATTTAGTATACCGTTTAAATATTTCGGCAGTTTTTTAATATATTCTTAATATTTAATTAACGGGTTACTTATAAACCTTGCTTAAGTTAACATTATAAACATTATATTTAATTTATTAATATAACTCGAAAAGTTAAATTTCTTTACCAGGTTCGTATATTTAAACGTTTTTTTTTTTACTAATTATGCCGTTATATTTTATAACGTACTTTAAATAATTTTTAACGAATAATATAAACTCTTTTTTTATTTTGTTTAAACCGATTAATTTTAATAACTTTTTAATATATTATTATTAATTTAACCTAATATCTCCTATTAATAAAAAACGGATAATTCGTACGTTTAAGTACTAATCCGCGTTACTTAAGTCCTTAACTAGAACGTCCTTAGCAATTTTTTAACGATATTTTTAAAACGTTATTTATTAAAACCGAAAAACAGGAAATTATTTACGTATAAAACGATAACGTTTCCTATTTTAAAATCATAATATATTACGTTATTCGAAATTAACGGACGGAAACTGTATTTCGTAAATATTTTTCTTACTTTTTCCTATTAAATAACTCCGGCCTGCTTTAAACCGTATAGTAAGTTTATTAACTTAATAACCTTTTTAAAAAAAAACCTATATATTTCTTTATTTTTTAAATACGTATTAAAACATTTTTTTAATATAAGAAACTATTTTATATAAATATTTTCCTTTAACTTACCGTTTAAATACGTAATAATAAAATTTATTTAAAATATATATTACTTTAAAAAAGCGGTTAACGTTATTAAGATCCTTTAATATATTGCCTTTACGGTACTTACTGTTATTTCGTTATAATTAATTCCTTTTTACTATATAAATCCTTTTACGTAAATACGTACTTTATATTTATTTAGTTTTTTTATAAACGTATATTTCTTTTTTAACACTTATTTAATATTAATAAAATACCTTTAAGCAACTTTGTTAAAAAGCGTAAACTTAAAAGTTCCGCGTAAAAAGTTCTCTTTAATCTTTATAAAATTAACCTTAAATTATATTTTTCGTTTTAAGCTTTTTATAACTTCCTTTAAAATTGGGCCGTTATTTATAATAATAAATAACCTATAGGTATTAATATTTAATATATTAATTACTTGTTCATATTTGTAAACGTTCCGGATAACTTAATCAGCATTTCTAAAGCTACCAAAACGGTTTTTATCGTTACTCGACGTTAATAAGTTAAAATAAAAAATATATAGGCCACCTTTGCCTTCGCCCTTTTAGGTTAAAACTAACTTTAACTTTTAAATTAACTTTAAAACTTTATTTAAAGCCTTTAAAATATATAACTTAAAAATAATCTTCTTTGGACGTCCTTTTTTACATTTAACCTGCTTAATTTCTTAATCCGTATTATCTTTTAAAATAACGTTATCGTCCTTATTCTTTACTTTTACGCCCTATTTCTAACGGTATTTTAAACGCTTTTATACGGATTATAAAAATAATCAAATAATATCCTTAAAGCTAAAAAATTTACCTAACTTTTCCAGGTTTTCGTAAACAAAAATATACGATATTATAAATAATTTACCGCCTTTTAATAATTATATCTTATAATTATATATCCCTTAATAACCTAGTAATATTCCATTTACTTTACAGGCTACCAGCTTTTCTAATTTAATTCGATAATTCTTATTAATTAAAATTATACGTTTATTACCGAAAATTCGGAAATAACCGTTATCGGGTTTATATAATTTATTTAGTTTAAATATATCCTTAAAACATTCAATTAATATTACATCTTTTACCATAAACTAACTTATCCTATTAACAATATAAGTTATTACCTTTATTACAAAATCCCAAAAATATATAAAAATTTTTATTTACGCGGAAATTATACGCGCTTCGTCCTGCAAAAACTATATTCCTCGTTCTGCAATTCCGTTCTAATACTAGTTATATACGCTGAAAATTACCAATTCGATATTTTCTATAACGTAAAAATTCTTAATTATCGTTATACCGAATTTCCTCCTTCTATTTAAATGCAAAATTTATATTCTTTTATATTTACCTTTTTTATCTAATAATAAAATTTCCAAACGTTTTATAATTTACGTAATATACGCGTATAGGTTTTATTAAACTTCGTTCTTATTTTTAAACGAATAATATTTTTTATAACACAATAAATTATCTATAAAAAAACCAAAATAACCCTTATTTTCGATATTAATAAATTTAACTAACCTTACGTCGTATTAAATAATTTTTCTTATATATTTCCTTCGCTTTTAAAATTTATAAATAATATTTTCCGTATTTTCCTTTTATTATATGCCGTATAAAAAATATTTTTCATATCGTTAAAGTTTAAATCTATCCCCGTAAACCTTTTAATAATCCATATTAATCGTTCAGTACTAAGGTAATAAAGGCGGCAGTATTAAAAAATAATTTTCTTTATAATTTCGTCCGTTATTAAAACCTTCCCGTTTTTAAAAGCGTTCGAAAATACGTATCTTAAGTTATTTATTAAGCTATCGCCGTTTTCCTCATTAAATATCTTCCTTAGTATAAATCCCTATTAATAGTTTTTGTTATTTGTTAAATTTAAGGCCTTAATAATAAACTCCGGCTTTCCGTAAAGCTATAAGAAAAATCCTTTTTAAAAAATGTTAATCGTTAATAATTAAATCTTGTTAAGGCTTATTAAAACGTTACAATTTAAGTAATTTCCCTTTTTATAAAATATCTCCCCGGAAAATATTTTTAAAAAAAAATTATTAATATATAACGTATACCTAACTATAATTTCGTTTCTTTTTCCATTAAGTTTTTTTAAAGGCTATTTAATAATATTAACAAAAATAATAACTATAAATCCTTTACCGGTTATAATTTAAATTCCCTTAAACTTAATATTTATCATAATATTTTTCTTAAAGTCGTTAATATTTTTCGTAATATTAACGTTCGCTTCTAAGTTCCAAAATAACTTATTTAAATTATTCCCGTAACAAAAATAAACGTATAAAAATATAACGTTTTTTATAATAATTCCTTTAAGGCGCTTATCTTTTTATAGTTTTAAGTAATTAATTACCTAAATTTTAATATATTTATTTATTAAAACTTCCCGGGTTTTAAAGCGTTTAGTTATTAAAACTTCCTAGGTTATTTTTTAAATTATCTTATCGTATTACTATATAAAATCCTTTAGCTATTATTTTTTAACGTAAACGTTAAAAATCTTTCCGTTTAATCGGTATAGATCTTTTAAACTATTAGGAATAAATTACTTTTTATTCTTATTAGCATTATAAGCATTATAAAAGTTATTACTTTAGTTATTTTATCTACTATTACCCTAACGCTAGCTACGCTTTCCTTTTTTTCCTTTGCTGTTTCTCTCTTTCTGCGGCTCAGGGCAATCCTTCGCCAAGTGCTTATATTTGCTATAATTAAAGCAAAATAACTTTCTATTCTTATTCCATATAGGCCTATTATCTCGGAAATTGTTATTATTATTTCCTTTTCTTTTGCCTCTCTAGGCGTTATAAGATTTCCCGTTCTTTTTCTTATTAGTACGGTTATAAAATTCGCTGTTAAAGTCGTCGATCAGCTGCTAAAAGGAATAACTAATTTATCTAAGCACTAATTAAATTATCTTATATTAACTATTAACGTAATCCTTTACAGCAGTAAAAAACATAATAATCTATTCCTTTAATCCGAACTTTATACTATAGCCCTTAACCTTTTATAACAGTTTTTAAAACTTTATAATAAATTATACGGGGTTTTTTCTATTATATATAATTTTGTTAAGCTCTTTCCAAAAAGACCTTTACCTAGCTTTACCTATAACTACGTAAATCTTCCTAAAAATTCTTAACATTTTCGTTCTTTTCTTAATACCTATAATCAACTTTAACGGCACCCTTTTATACGTTTTAATAATAACCTTCGCAAAATGTAACTAATTAAACTATTTTAACTTTATTCCGTCCTTATAACTAATCTCTTTAAAGGCAAATATTAAAACGTTACTCCAAAACTTCTAATTAACCTAACCTACTAAATAATTCTCCTTATCCAATAAAAAATCAAAAAGTTTCTAACGTAACTTTACATTAATACTAAACTTTTTAAAATTCTTCTCTTTTTTTTTTAAATAAACGCCTAATTTATTAAAATTATCTAAACTACTAAGGCTCAAAAAGCTCCTAAAAATACTAAAGGAACTATCACAACAACTTTTTCGTTTTCGGGAACCTTTAAACGAATTTAAAAATAACCTATCCAAATCGTTAAAGTCCCTACATACTATACTTTCTTTTTTACGTAACTTCTTTTTTTCGCTCTTTTTCCTTTTCGGAAAATTAAATTTTTTAATAAATTACCTTTTTAACTACGTTTCGCTTTCTCTTAAAAGGTTAATTTTTTTTATATCGCTCTCGACGGCAATAAAAACTTCCTATAAACCTCCTATCCTTTAAACGTTTTGTAAAACGTTTTTACGAATACTTATACTTCGCAAATTCCGCATTACTTTTAATTAAAGCGATTCTTATTAAAATACGCCCCCAAACTAGGATATATTTAATAATCGCTTTACGATATTATTTATTCGCTTTATTATATCGTTTTTTTTCTCTTATTAAAACTTTAAATCTTTAATTTTATTCTTAACCGACCTATATTTATATTTTCGTACCTTAACGTTCTTTTTAATCCTACTTAAGTTAATACTTAAAAACGTATAAAACTCATTTAATTCCGATTAAAACTATTATTTTTATATAAAAGTCTTATATCGGTTTCTTAATTATCGTTATTAAAGTAATATAACTTTTTCCGTAAAAATCTCGAAAACAAATCTTTTTCCTACCGTTACGTTTATCGTAAACTTTTATTTTTCCCTTTTACTATAAAATTTTTCGTTTTAAAAATTCTTTTAATCGAAAAAAAAAAAAAATTGCTATTTATATACTTCCTATCCTATATAAGGATAAAACCTTTATCGGGTAAACTACTTTGCTCGATTATAAAAAGCTACCTTAAAATACGTTCCTATTATTCGTTTATTATCGTTAACCGCTTATTCTTTTTTAAGTTAATTAAATAACTCCTTTTTAAATCTCGTACCCTTTTTATTAATTTAATATATAAATAATTATTCCGTTTAACGTATTACAGTTACTAATTAACTAAAAAATATTACTATATTAGCAATTACAATAATTAAATATAGGAATTTGGTAAAATACGCATAGTTATTTTAAAAAAAACTGAAAAAATCTAAAGGTAATCGCCTTTATATATACGTTTAACTGTATAAAAAATAATTCCTGGACAATGGTTATCCTAGGCAGCATTTACAGCCTAGATGCACCAGCCGCGGGCACCTAAAAGCACTAATTGCCGACATAAAATAATAAAAAGTTATAACATATTAAATAAGTAAATCGCTTATATAAGCGAATTGCGTATTTTATGTACTATTTAATTGCGTAGATTTAATCGTTTATTGTTTAATATTAATAACATAACACGGTTTATAAAAAAAGGAAACATAAATTTAACCCTTTAAATTAAAAAAACACTCGAAACTTAGTTATAATCAGCTATATATAATATATAACGTTTTTCAATTTGGCTTAAAACACCGATATAACGGTAAAACTTGTCGAACCGATAGTAGTTTTAATCTATATAAATTAACGCTAACTAAAGAAAATTAATTAAGAAACAAATTTTTTATATAAATACATTTATGTTTTTATACGATTTTAATATATTAAAAATATACAGAATTTATTACTTGCTTAATAGGTTATAATATATATCGAGGTTAGTTAAACGTTTAATTATATTAAATAAATTAAAAAGAAATTATTAAATGGTTTTATAGGAAAATTTAAATTTATTCGAATAATAATTATAAAATACGAAATTATAAAAAGAAAATTTAAATTTATTCGAATAATAATTATAAAATACGAAATTACAAAAAGAAAATTTACAATTTTAACGAAATAAAGTGGTTACAAACTTTTTATCATAATAAATATAATTATTATTAATATTAAAAAGGTAAAGATTTTAAATAAATTTTAATAAAAAATCGGAATTAATTTATAATAATATAAATTATTAATTTTTAAAGTTAAACGGTAATTTTATATATTATTTTTACTAGCTCGTTTTTAACCTACTTCTATTTAATTAAAAATTATTATAAACGAAAATAATTTAATAATAAATAAATTAAGTTTAAAATAATTTACATATTTCGATAAATGCATTAAAACGCGAATTAAAAATTAGAAATAATTTTTATATTTTTAATAGTTACGAAAATTATTATTTACTTAAATTTAAGCATTATTTTAAAATTATTACTATTACTATGCTTTTTATATTTACTTAATTCTTTTATATTAATTTTATATTTTCGATATATATTCTTTTACGGTATTATAATACGTTTATTTATTATATATCGAAAATTATATATAACGTTATATTATTATTATTATTACAGAAATTTTTATTACTGGTTTTAATAACCTATTTAAAATTGTTATGCGCGGTAAAGTACTATTAAGGTATCTAGCTATGTATATATATACAGCCGATCCGTTTACTACATACATGTATACAAATAGTTCTGTATAAACGCGACCGGGGAGCACCCCTTAAAAACCATCCCTTCTTAGACAAGGATCGGAAAAACGCAATGCGGGTCATTAACACGGTAACAAATAATTCACTAGGTATACGATTACATTTAAAATTGTTATAATAACTAATAATATTGAATCCGGATTCGTAAACATAGAATTTATTTTATTCGATCTTAATTAATTTTTATCCGAATTTAAAATTTTAATAATATTTATATCGACCTTTTCTTTATTTACTTTTATCAATTCCGTTATTTTCTTAATTTCGAAAATTATTAAAAAAAATATTATTAAAGCGATTTAACGAAAACATTATTTACAAAAAAAAATTATATTAATATCAATTATAATAATTATAATTAAAATTTAAAAACTACTAAGATAACTTACCGATAATAATAATGAAGTCGGTTAAAATTCTAATAAAAATAACTTAATACTATTAAATAAAATCGTTTATTTTCGTAAATAAAAGAATTACTTTCGTAAAACGAATCAGGTTTTTAATAAATGCCGAAAAATTAAAAATAGAATTTTTTAAAAAAAAGAATTTATTATAAAGAAAATATTAATAATAAATAATTACATTTAATAAAAGTATAAAAGAATCGCGATGAAAAATTTAAAACGAAAAAACGAAAATATAATGTTTATAGTAAACCCGGATATAATACGCGTATTTATAAAGAAGTTATTATAACCTTTAATAACGAAATATTCGATTAATTTAAATTAATTTATTACATTATAATAGTTTTATACAAATTCGTTACTATAAAGTATTAAAAAACGACGGATTATTTTATATAAGTTATTCGCTTATATAATACGTTATGTAAAATTAAAGTAGTTATTATATAAATTACATAATTTGTAAATAATAATAGCATTTATTATAAAAGTTTAAAATATTATAATTTTAGTAAAATACAGTGAAATAAAAGATATAATAACTAATTAATTAAAAATAATAATTTTTATTATTATTAAATATAAATAATTTAAAATTTATATTTATATATATTAAAGTACACTTTTTAATACTATATAAAATATTTACGTATTTTATTAACTAAATAACTATAGTTAAATATTATTTATTTATTCTAATATTTATTAATATTATTAAGTAACGTTTAAAAGTATTTATTAAAGAAATAAGCGAATAATATTAAAAAGGATATTAAATATTATTTACTTATTAAGTATATTATCGAAAAATATATTATATTAGAATATGTATTATTAGGTATCTAGCTATACAGCTGATCTATATACTATATATTTATGCATTCACTTCTTATAAGCGCGACCGGACAGTATTTTTAAAAACCGTACCTTTTAAAAGGCCGGATAAAAAACCCGATTAATGGGAGTTTCCTAACACGGTAATAAATAAATAATTACGTACATAATTAATTTAATTAGTTTTTAAAGCCCCTAACTACTCCAATTGTCGCCGATACGGTAGCGGAGCCGAAACTCTAATAATCTAACTCCTTTAAGCTAGCGCGACCTAAAAGAACGGTAGCCCAAGCTAAATTTAAACTAGTTATCTTTTGCAATTAATTAAAGAAAGGTACATAAACCTGCGTTAATTAAAAAAAACTCCCAGGCTTGTAACTACTAAGCTATTAGCCTAAAAATATATTATATAAATATAAAGATTATTTACATTATTTTATTTTAATAATAGTTAAAAAAGATTTAATTATTTATAATAAGTATTTTTCGGAAATAAACAAAGTTACTTATATTATAATATATAAAAATTACTAATAAGAATTATATTAAAAAGGGAGTTAAAATAGAAAATAACTAAAACTAAGAAAATAGTTTAAAATATATATTTAAACATAATATTAAAATGGAAATATTTTATAAAAACTATTTATAACTATATTATAATGCTAACGTTTTCATTTTTATTATTTTCGTATATTTACTATTACTTTTTTTAAAAATTCAAGTACTTAATTTAAAGTTGAATAATATATAAAGTATATAAAGTATAAAAATTACTAAACCATATTATTTAATATATTATAAGGTCATTTTATAAAGTTAATTATTAGAAATTTTATAGTTACTATCAGTAAAGAACTTAGCAGGTTTATACGTACAGCCTTAGCTGACTTATAAATAGCTAGCTAGCTCGCCGACATCCGTATTTTTAATTTTATATCTTTATAATATATATAGTCCTTAATAGTAATAGGTATAAGATAAAGTATTCTTTTAATTATTATAATCTTAAAACCACTATTATAGTTAAAGATAATAAGAAAATACTTTAAATTTACCTTAAAAGACGGGTTTTTAAAAGTATTAATTTAAAGGCTACTTATTTATAATATTAGCTCCGTTAGTATAATAATAATTATTAAGTAACTAAATGTTCTTAAAACTAATAATTAATAGTATATATAAGTAGTATACTTATTACCGTAGTTTTAAACGCTTATTAAAGTTTTTATTTAACTTTATTAAAAGATAGTTTCGGATTTTATATATATATAACGTATTGTATAAGAGAGTTACTTACATAAGCGAATCGTTCGTTTTTTACGTTATTTTAATTACGTAACTTTAATCGTTTTTTTTAATACTAATAATATAAAACAGCCTATAAAAAAAGCAAGGATAAATTTAGCCGTTCAGGTTGAAAAAAAATGTCGAAATCTAATTATAAACAGCTTTATATAATATATAACGTATTCGAACTTACTTTAAAAAACCGATATAACGGTAAAGTGTACCGAGCCGATATTATCTTTAAATCGCGAAAAATAACGCTAATCAAAAAAAATCGTTTATCGAATAAAATCTTTAGTTTAATTATACGAACGTTTTTTACTTAGCTTTAATATATTAAAAATATAGCGAATTTATTACTTATACAACGTATTATAATAGGTATTAAATCTAATTAAGCTTTTAATTTTGTGAAACGGGAAAGAAATGTTAAATGCGTTTAAATTAAAAAAATTAATGACTAAAAGGTTTTATACGAAAGTTTAAAGATATTTTATAAACAATTTAAACTTATTCGAGTTATAGTTATAAAATACGGTATTATAAAAAAAGATATTTATAACTTCGACGAAATAAAATGTTTAATAAGTTTTTTATAATAATAGATATAGTAATTATAAATATAAAAAAACGTAAAAGATTTAAGTAAACGTAATAAAGGAATAAGAAATAGTTTATAATAATATAAGTTGTAAAGTTTTCAAAACTAGGCTTTATTTTTATTTATTAGTTTCGCTAGTTCGCCGATAATCCAATTTTACCTAACTGGAAAATTACCATAAGCGAAAACGGCTAAATAACAAATAAACTAGGTTTAAAATAAATTAAATAATTCGATAAATATATTAAAACGCGTATTAAAATTTCGAAACGTTTCCTTATTTTTAACGGTTACGAAAGCCATTATTCGATCGAATTCGAAAATTATTATAAAATTAATAATATTATTATATTTTATATACCTGCTTATTTCTTTTATCGACTTTAACCTTTTAACGTATCTTATTTTTCCGTATTAAAACGCGTTTATTCGTTATATATCGAATGTTTTATACCACGTTACGATATTTATATTACTAAAAAAGATTTTATCGCCGGCTTTTATATCGCCTTTAAAGCTGTTATAACGATTAATAATATTAAATTCGAATTTGTAAAAATGGGAATTAATTTATTTAATTTTAATCCGGTCTTTTTCGAATTAAAAGTTTTAATTATACTTATACCGACCGTCTTTTTATTTACCTTTATTAATATCGTTATTTCTTTATTTATAAAAATTCTTAGAAATATTTCTAAAGAGATTCGACAGGGACGTTATTTGTAAATAAAAATTACAAATTACCAGGGTAATTTACAGATAAAGATAATTAAATCGGTTAAGTTTTTAATAAAAAATAATCTATTAATTTTATACGAAATCGCTTTTTTTAAAAGCAAAACGATTATTTTCGTAAAACGAATTACGTTTTTAATAAACGCCGGAGATTTAAAAACATATTTTTTAAAAACAAAAAACATTTATTATAAGGGAGGTAAGGGCTTTTTTAAGCAAAAAAAAGGTAATAATAAATAATTTCAGCTAATAAAAGTTAAAGATAATTATTATAAAAAGGTTTAAAGTAAAAAACGGAAATATAACGTTTACGGCAAGCCTAGATATAATACGCGTATTTATAAAAAAGTTACAAAAACGTTTAGTAATAAGGAATTAAATTAAATTAATTTAATTTATTACATTATAATTATTTTATTTTATTTAGTTATTATACAACGTTAAAAAACGAACGACTTATATATATAAGCAACTTACTTATATAATACGTTATTATAGTATAATAGAGTGGTTTTGTATAATTGTATAATTAATATTAAAAATTATATTATTCTTTATAACAAATAAAAGTTTTAATATAAAATGTAGAATATAATTAAAACTATATATATATTTTTAAAAAATTTATAAGTATATAATATATAAGTTATTAAATATTAGAAAAATATTAGTATAAAGTAAGATAAACAGTAAAACTGTTTTAAAATTTATAACAATATTTAATTTAATATAAGGCATTAGATAAGCAACTTATTTTATATAAGAAAGTCTCTTAGTTTTTAATATTAATTATATAAACCGGCTTATAAAAGAAATATATATAAATTTAGCTATTTAAATTTAAAAAAATATAAAAATTAGTTATAAACGTTTTTATAAACAATGTAATATTTCGATATTTATTTTAAGAAACTACTATAACTGTAAGTGTTGCCGGGCCGATAATATCCTTAATTAGTTATAATTACTACCTATCGAAAAATTTTTATTATACGAATTTTTAATTTAAATCCGTAAATATTTTTAACCGGACGTTAAATATATTAAAATTATTAATACCCTAACATATATTTTATACGATACTATATATAATAGGATATATTAAATGTTTAATTATATTATATATTAGTATTAAATTTAAATTATATTTAACGTAAGAAATAAATTACTAAAATATTTTATAAGAATATTTATAAATATAGTGTTAATATTTTAAACTTAAAAAGGTTATAATTATAAAATGCGGTATTTTAAAGACTGATATTATAGTTCCGATAAGATAAAGTTTTTAAAAAATAGTAAATAATTTATAATAATATATAAGGGTATTATATTTAAGTTATATTTTTTATGCTAAAATAAACACATAATAAATTATGTATATTAGTTTCGAAAAACGTTACTTCGAAATTAACTGTTACGTAATACCGATAAGTTTTAAACTTAATAAATCTTATACTATTTAACTTTACGGTTTAATATAGGGAACTTGTTAGAAAATAAATAATAACTTAGAAAATATTAAGTTTTTATTATAAATGTTAATTTAGTATAAAATAACTACTTTATAACTCTTTGTTAATTTTACACTTGTTTTAAGTTTAATCGGTTATACGATACGTTTTCCAACATTTCTTAATAAAAATAATTAAGATATAGCCGTTATATTTAATATAAAGATTTAGAATTTTATATTTTCGGACTTTTAACGAAAACGGTTTCGATAATATTATTCGATTTAATTAAAATAATTAAGCAAATATAATTCAACGATATTTTTATAATATTCACAACTTTGATAAATATATCGTCTAATATTTTAAGTATTCGAATATAATATAATTTATAACGGCGGAAATAATAAGAATTTACGTAAATTTATATTAACAGACTATCCGGCTTATAAACGAATTATTAGTAACATTATTAAACGATAATAATGGGCTTAAAAACGTCGATATTCGACTTTTAAATTAAGATAAAAAAGATTATAAGCTATAGTTTATCCGGTTATTTTAAATTACGAAAAACGTTTAAAATTTCGTTAAGAATCGACGTAGATAAGAGCTGCGAGATTATTAAGCTTTAATAAAACTTTGTAATCGAAGTAATATAATTAATGAATTTATTAAATTAAGTGATAAAGTTACCTTTTTTTTAAAGAGAAATTGATATAAGGTCGGCAGGTTTAAGCCGTATTATCTAGGCCAAGTTAAAGATACGAAGTAATTATATTAATAATTAATACGATAAATATTTTACCTAATATTTTCGAATACGGTAATTATTAATAGTTTTTACGGTAACGATAAATTGTATTTCGGTCGCGAAGAGCTATATTTTCAAGCCGATTACGGAATACCGATAAGCTTTAACCTTAATAAATATTATGCTTTTTAGCTGGTTTAATAAGAGGAATCTTAATAACTTAAAAGATGTCAAGTTTTTCGCGATAAACTTTAAATCCGTATAAGATAGCTGCTTTGCGAATTTTCGACAGTTTTACGATTTTTTAATCTTAATTAATTTTAGGCCTTTTTAAACCTTTATTAATTAAGATGATTAAAATATGCCCGCTAAGTTTAAATATAAAGTCCTAATATTCGGTATTTTCGGAATCTTAACGGAAACGATTTTAATTACGTTACCCGATTTAAATAAAATAATAGGCCGAATAAAATATATCAATATTGTTATCGATATTAATAATTGTTCCGAAAAAGATAGGGTTTTATTTTTAATTTTCGGATACGATTTAATTTAAAACGGCGGAAATAATCGATTTTTATGAAAATTTATATTAAGAAATATCCAGCTTATAAAAGAATTACTAGCAAAATTAGAGAATAACGATAACGGGTTTAAAAACGTCGAAATTTAACTTGTAAATCGATTTAAGGAAAATTACAATCGATAATTTATCCGGCTGTTCCGGATTATAAAAACCGTTTAAACTTCTATTAAAAATAGTCGTCGATAAGGGCTTATATAACTAGGCAGTCTATAAGAAGGTTAGAGTTTAATAAAACTTAATAACCGATAATATAATCTATTAATTTATTTAATTTGGTTTTACGATTACGACTTCTTTATAGAGATAAAGAGAAATTTAAAATAATATAAGTTAGTTACTTTTAAAATTAAATTTTATTTTTATTTAGTCGTTTTATATAGATAAGAGTTTAATTAATTTATCGACAGTTTAATTTTATCCGATTAAACGATTATTATATATAAAATAACCAACTATTAAAAAATTAAATATTTCTAAAATTAAATTATATTATATATTAACATTTTAAAATTCTTTTATATTTTAAACAGTTACGAAAATTATTATAAAATTAACGATATTATATATATATAGTAAAGTGCTATTAAGGCATTTAGCTATATATAGCTAATCCGTTAACTATATACATTTACATAGGTAGTTTATATACCGTAACCGGAAAGTACCTTTTAAAAATTATTCCTTTTTAATAAAGCTAGATAAAAAACGTAATACGGGTTTTAAAATACGGTAATATTCGATAGTTACGTATACGATTGATTTAATTACTTCTTAGAGCCCCTAACTAATTAATTTAATAGTCGCCGACATAGTAGCGGAACTAAAGCTTTTAATTAATCTAACTCCTTTAAACTGGCGCTATTTAAAGATATAGTAACCTAAGCTAGATTCGAACCAGCCGTCTTTTGCGATTAATCGTAACAGGGTACCTATGTTTATCGTAATTAAATGAGATACCTAGGCTCGCTACTACTAAGCTATTAAGCTACGATATTTTAAATATTTAACTTCTGTTTATTAACCTAAAATTTTTAATATATTTTACTGGTTATATATATAATGTTTTATGGCCTAATAGCTCAGTAGTCGCGAACCTGGGTATTTCTTTTAAATAATGCAGGCTTGGGCACCCTGGTAATTAATCGCAAGAGACAGCTAGTTTAAATCCAGCTTAAGCTACCGTTCCTCTCGGTGGCGCCAGCCTAAAGGAGCTAAACCATTTGAAACTTCGGCTCCGCCACCGTACGGCGACAACTGAAATAGTTGGGGGCTCTGGGAACTAATCAAATTAATTATGTACTTAACCAAATATTTATTACCGTATCAAATAACCCGCATTACGTTTTTTATCCGGTCTATTAAAGGGTATAGTTTTTTCGGAAAGGCTTTCCGGTTACGCTATGTAATCCTCTATATACGTACTTAGTAAACGGATTAACTAGTTATATATAACTAGCTAAATACCTTAATAGCATTTTACTTTGTATATAATGTTTTATATAACGTAATTAAACTTATATTAATTAAGAATATTAAATTTAAATTTTTAAAAATATAATTACTTTTATTTTATTTTAATTATATTTTCGCCGAATTAAAAACTTTTAATTCGATTTATATTAAATATTTTTTTAATTACTTTAAATTAATCGGATAATTTATTTTTATAATTACTTTTAAAAATATTATTATAATATTTTATTGTAAACGGTATTTATAATAAAAAATAAAAAATTATTAAATCTGTTAAAATTTTAACAAACAAATTATATTATATTTTTATATATAAGGTCGTTAAGTTCAAGCCGTATTATCTAGGCTAAGCTAACGATATAAAGTAATTACATTAATAATTAATACGATAAATACTTTACCTAATATTTTCGAATACGGCAATTATTAATAGTTTTTACCATAATAATAAATTATACGTTTCGGTTACGAAAAACTTTATCTTAAAGCCGATTATTACGTAATGTCGATAAACTTCGACATTAATAAACCTTATACCCTTTAGCTATTTCGGTAAGGAGAATCTTTTAAAATATAAATAATAACTTAAAAGATATTAAGTTTTTTACGGTAAACTTAAAATCTATATAAGATAGCTGCTTTATAACCCTTTATAAATCCTACGACTTTAACCTTAATTAATTGTACTATACCTTTTCGAATCTCTATTAATTAAAATAGCTTAAATATACCGGGTAATTTTTATTTCAAAATGCAGGTATTCCGTAATTATAAACTTTTTACGGAAATTCTTTTTTAAAATCCTTAATCTTAATAAAGCTTTATGATAAGTTAAAAATATCGATATCTCCGTCGATTTAACTAATTTTTCCTAAAAAAATCGGATTTTATTTTAATTTTCGAATACGATTTAATTTATATAAATAAAAATAATTAAAAATTAAACGATTTTATAATAAAGAATATCGACCGTATAGAAAAATTATTAAAAACACTAAATATAAGCGGTAAAAAGTTTAAAAACTTCGAAATTTAATTTTTAACTTAATATAAACTAGAAAATTATAAGCGATAATTTATCCGGCTGTTTCGGATTACGAAAACCGTCCAGAATTCGGTTGAAAATAATCGTCGATAGAGGTATAACAAGGCAATCTATAAGAAGGTTAGGGTTTGGTAAAGCTTAATAATTAATAACATAATTTATTTATTTATTTAATTTAGTTCTACGATTACGTTTTCTTTAAGGAGAATTATATTTTAATATAAAGTGGTTTTTTTTTCGTAAGAAAAACGGTTATTTTCGTAACATAAATTACGTTTTTAACAACCGTTAACAAATTAAAAATATACGTTTTTTTAAAAAAATTATTATAAAAAAATTAAGGTTTTTATATTTAAGAAAGTATAGTAATATGTAATTACATATAATAATAATTAAAAATAATAATAATAAAAGAATTTATTTAAAAAAGAAAATAAGATATTTACGATAAATACTGATATAATATATATATTTATAAAAAGGTTATATCGGCGTTTAAAAAAAATTAAATTAGTTTAAAATAATTCTTTTACGTTATAATTATATTAGTTAATTTCGTTATTATAAAATTATAATAAATAAGTAATTTGTTTATATAAGAAATTAATTTTATAATGGGTTAATTATAAATTAAAATTTATCTTTTACTAAAGAATATATATTTATATTTTTATAATTTAATAGTTAATATATAAAGTAAAATTTTAAAGTATTGCTTAATATATTATTTAGAAATATATAAGAAAAGTTATAAAGTAAATCGTATATAAATTAAATTAATTTAAATTAAATAATATAAGTTTAAACCGTTTATTTAAAAGGATATAGTTATAAATATATATATTTTATATTACAAAATATATCAGGTATTTATTTTTTATAAGGTTTTTAATATTTATCATATTATATATTTTATATATAATTATATTTATAAACCTTAATTATAATATTCGCATTATATAAAACATTTTTAACTTTATAAATATATATTACATACTTTTTTGCGGTTATATAATATATAATAATATTTTTTTATAAAACTTATTATAAAGATATTATCGGTAATTATATTATATTTTTAAAACTGGCATTTTATATTCTATTAATTCTAGGTTTTTTATTTCTTACTAAAAGGCGGGAAAACCTATTAAATATAGCTATAACTTCTTTATTCTTATAATCCTAGGGCTATAAATTAAAGCCCTCTTAATTTTTTTAACGCTTTAATAATAAATTATTATATTTACCGATACGCCCTTATAGCCCTAGGGTTACTATAAAGCCATTTAGTCCCTCGCTAACCTCGAAACTATTAAATGATTTTTCTATCCGTTTTATACAAGTCCTCCAGCCTTTCTGGAATAAAGCTAGCTTCGTATCCGGTACTAGGCCTTTCCTATTTTTTTCGGGTAATTCTTTGCTATATAGCCGCATTTACTATAATTATAGCAAAGTAGCTGGCCTTCTTTATTTTATAGGGGCTTGTTTTATCGGTTTTGCTTTGCTTTATAACTGTTGCTATTATTATTTTTTTCGAAAATTTCCTTTGAAATTCGGCGATAAAGTGTGAGAATACAGAGCTTACGAGGCTGCGGCTGGCAACCGACCAGCCGCCGACCTACTTACCTATATAAATACACCATTTGGTAACTAGTAGGAAACGTTAAATGGAAATAACTTAATACCTTTACTTCTTAAAATCTGCTTTGAAATTAATCGGTAATTACTTTACTTTAACTTACAGTAACTTATTATTTTATAATTTTTTTATTTTTATGGAAAGTAACGCAATAACTACCAAAAGTAAAGTACGTAAATTACGAAATAAACCCGAGTTATTAAATATTAACCCGATTAATAAACGATCGGTTACGATATAAAAATATATAAAAAAGCTTATAATATATACTTAATAAATAAAATATAATATTTTTTAAAATTACGAATTTTTTATATATATAATAAAGATATATTACGATAACCGTCCATTTAACAGTCGAAAAATATATGTAACATAATAATTACGTTACGGAATTTAAAATAAAAAAAATTAAATTTTTTAATAACAATTAAATTTTAAAAATTATCCGTTAATAAAATAAATAATATTTGATATTATTCCGATAACTAGCCGAATAATAAACGATAATATAGGTAAAAATAGTAAAACTTTATAAGTTAATTACGATATCGTCGTAAAAGTTTAAAAATAACGAACGAATATTACGTTATAATTATCCGAAACTTTTTAAGCGTACGTTAATTAGAAAAAAAGAAGATTAAATAAAAACTATTACGGAAATTTAAGTTAAAAAACTAAGACGAAACGTTTCTATTTATATTTAATAAGTTATAAGCTATATAAATATTTTTATTACGAATATTTAACAATTATACCGCGTTACGTTTAATTATTTCAATTATAAAAAAAACCTGAAACGAAAAAGTTTATAAATATTTATTAAAAAACGTTATATAAATTTTACCCTTTTTAATAAGGAATATAGAAATTAATTGATAAAACTACAATAACGACCCGATTAATTACTACTGGATTTTTACGTTAAATAAAAGTTTCTAGTTTATAAAACAAAAACACGCGAACGTTTTTAGCCCGGAGAATAATCGGAATAATTAATATTTCGCCTTTAATTATTTTTATAAATTAATACCTAGCTTACGAAATATTCTATTACGAAAAAACGTTAAGTTAAAGTAAATTAATAACGTAATAAATAAAATAAAACGTTATTAAAACGATTAAAAAAAGGAAAAAAAAAACCGATTGTTTTTTATTAAAGGCGTTAATAGGGATAAACGATTTTATTTTAACGCCTTTATAAAAAGTGACCTTAAAAACGAATTAAAGACGTTACGTAGAAATACTAGTAACCGCGGGCGTTTTCATATACGGAAATCGGATAATCGCCGATTTAACTCCGATCGAAATACGTTTATACGATTTAATACCTTTAATTTTTATAAGGACCTACTTAAATACTATAACTATAAAAGAATAAGCTATAAAAAATATAAACCTTACCGTCCCGATTATATAAAAACCGACCTCCGAAGGCCGTATAAAACGTTATAATGTATAACGATAAATTAAATTAATCCTTAAACGTAAACCCAAAAAAAAACTAGAATAAGCATATACGTCTAATTTATTTCGACTAATAATTACAGGACGGTTAAAATAAAACCGCCTTTTAAAAGGAAAATATTTATTAAAAGGAATATAAGAAATACAATAGTATAAATAAATATAAGTACCGGAATATAAATAAAGATCGTAAGTAAAAAATTAATAAAAAAACTTAACTTTTAATTAATATCCGAAAATATTCTGGGTTTTATTAACGTTAGTAACGTATATATTAAATATTATAAAGTTTGTGAAATTTTTATTAATATAATAAACAATAACGGAACCAAACGGCAATTTAAATGGGGTTATTTTACAATATACCGCAACCGAAAAATGCCCGATCATCTTTTATCCGCCTTAAAATAAACAAGTTAGGAATAGTACTAAATATATCTACATATTAATAGTTATATAAATTAATATAAAAGGTTAATAAGTAGAAAATCGTAAACTTAACGCTTTCTGGCAAGCAAACTTATATTATTAACTTAATAGGTTTAATTAATAAATTAAATATACTAAAATTCGGGGAACTAGCTTTTCGGGATATAAAATATTTATTAGTATATTTAGAAAGCTTCCGGCAAATATATTCCGAAAAAATAAGAAAAAAGATTTTTTAATTATTTGGAGCAAAATATTTAATAAATTTAATTCTTAGGAAAACGCCTTTATTTAACCTAATTTATTCCATTTCGGAAATTTAACGGAAAATATTCGAAAAGTATATGTAAAAAAACTTAAAAATAAGAAAAATACCTTATTTTAAAGCGGATATTAAGGTACCGGTATTATTCGTACTTAAGAAAAACGGCAGTTTCCGATTATATATCGATTATAAGAGTTTAAATCGGGTAACAATAAAGAACCGAAATTTTTTACCTTTAATTTTAAAGCTTATAAACCGATTAAGGTTAATTAAGATATTTTTAAACATTAACCTTAAGAATACGTATTATCGTATTAAAATTATAAAAGGCAACGAATAGAAAACAGTTTTCCGAATAGGTTACGGTTAATTCGAATATACGGTTATACCGTTTAGCCTTATTAATATACCGGTTATATTTTAAGCTTATATATATAAAGCGTTAATTAAAATATTAAATTATATATATATAATATATTTAAATAATATAATTATTTATTCGGATAACGAAAAGAAATATACGAAATAATTCTAATTAATTTATAAAATACTGTTATAATATTAGTTGTTTGCTAAATTATTTATATACGAATTTTTTAAGAAAAAAATAAAATTTTTAAAATTCATAATTAATATAAAAAGCTTAAAGATAGATCGCCGACGGGTTAACGTTATTAAAATATAACTATAACTAAAGTTTATTTATAATATTTAAGTGTTTTTAAAGTTTGCGAATTTTTATCGGAAATTTATTACCCATTATTTGTATATTATTAAGCTTATTATTAAGATATTAAAAAGAATATAAAATAAATGTAAATTAACAGAGTTTTAATAATTCGAAAAAGTTAAGAAAATATTTCGTAAATTAAAAGACGTTTTTTAATCCGCGTTTATCCTTTAATATTAGGATAATTTAAAAAATACCAAAGTTATAATAAACGTTTTTATAAAGGCTACATTAAGAATCCTGGTATAAAAATATAAGAAATGTTAACATTTAGGTATATATTAATTACGGAAATTTAACCTAATCGAAAAAAGGTAAGTTATAAAGTTATAAAAATTATTAATAATTATAAAAAGTTTAATGTATTAACGATAATATTTCGAAAATACGGAGAAAAGTTTTTTAATACTTATTAATTATATAACGTTAAAAGATATCGTTAAAACGTTAACCTGTAACTTTAAAAGTAAATTAACCTAATAAGTTTACCGTTTTTCCTAGTTTAACTTTAAAATTTAATATTAACCGATTAGCGTTAACTCGGCAAATAAATTATGAAAACGTTTAAATTAACGTGCTATATATATAAGCGGGAAAATATATAAGCGAGAAATATATATAAGCGAGAAATATATCTAAGCGAGAGATTTTTCTAGCTATTTTAACTATTTATTTTTAATCGTCTATTTCTTAATATTAACGTTATAGAACGCATTATAAAAAAACGAAATCCGAAAGTTAGTTATAAAAAGTTAAGTTTTATTTATAAAGTTCCATATTTTACTTTAATATACCGTTTTAACGGTAGATACGCCCGAGCCGATATTATTTTTTTTTTGCAGAAATTAACGCCGACCGAAAAAAAATCGATTATCGACCGAATTTTTAACCTAAATATACGAACGTTTCCTATCCGGTTTCATATATTGAAAATATAGCTAATATATTACTGGCTTAGCGCGTTACGAAACGCGTCGGAGCTAACTGGGCGTCGAACTTTGTTAAACGGCAAAAAAAACTTTAAACCCGTTTAAATCGGAAAATTAATTATTAACGGATTTTATCCGAAAATCCAAAAATATTTCGTAGATAATTCGAGCTTATTCGGGTTATAATTACGAAATACGATATTGCAAAAAAGGATATTTATAATTTCGATAAAACTGGATATTTAATAAGGTTTTTTATAATAACGGGCATAATAATTACTAATGTCGAAAAAAGTGGAAAATTAAAATAAATTTAATGAAAAAAAAAAATAAGTTATAGTTATTTAAATTATTAATTTTTAAATTTAAACTATATTGTTATTTGTTATTATAATGGGGAAAAATTATTTTAAACCTTAATACCGTAATAATTTATTATTAACAATTAATTAAAAAATCGTATTAAATAAAAATAATTAGGTAATAAACGAATTAAATTTAAAACAAATTTAATATTTCGATTAATATATTTAAACGCGTACAAAAAAATCGAAACGTTTTTTTATCCTTAACGGCTACGAAAGTTATTATTCGATAAAATTCGAAAAATACTGCGCCAGCTATAATGTTATTACGCTTTATATATCCGCGTATTTTTCGTATTAGTTTTAACCTTTTAATATATCTTATTTTTTTATTTTAAAACGTATTTATTTGCGGTATATCGATAACTTAATACGACGTTATTATACTTATATTATTAAAAAAGATATTCTCGCCAGCTCTCATATCGCGTTCTTAGTTACTATAACGTCCGATAATATCAAATCTGGATTTATAAAAGTTAGTTTTATTTTATTCGATTTTAATAACGTTTTTTCCAAATTCGAAATTTTTCCAGTTATACTTACGCTAACTATCTTCTCGTTAACCGTTGCCGGATTTACTTTTTCGCTTACGAAAACCCTTAAAAATATCCGTAAAGCAACAAAATAAAAATGTTACTTATAAAGGAAAATTAGAAATTATCAAAGTAGCTCGTTAATAAAGATATTTAAATCGGCTAATCTTATAATTAAAGGTTATATATTGCTATTATATAAAACCGCTCTTCTTCGGGGAAAAAACACCTAATTACGCGAAACGAACTATATTTTAAACCAACGTTATATGACTAAAAATAAACATCTTTTAAAAAAAAGAAACAATGACTATATAAAAAAAATAAGCTCTTTTAACCTAAAAAGAAAAAGGTAATGAAAAAATACAACTAATAGCAGTTAAGGGGGGTCGTCGTAAAAAAATTAAAACGAAAAAACGGAAATATGGTATCTACGGCAAGCCTGGACATAATGCGCGTACTTGTAAAAAAGTTGTAAATACATCTAGCCCAAAAAAATCCGATTAATTTAAATTAATGCGATATATTATTATTAAGTTATTTAAATTTATTATTACGGAATGCTAAAAAGCGGCTTGCTTATATATATCTCTCGCTTATATATGTGGCACGTTATATATTAAGGGAAATCGTATATAAAAATATAATTTTTACATTATTAAAAAAGTTTAAATTTACGGACGATATACCGGAAAATATACGGAAAACCGTCTCAGATATATAACGTAATTTAAAACATTATAAAAGAATAAAACGTTTCGTAAAGCAACGTAAAATTTGCTTGCCGTAAAATTTTTAAATTAATTTTAAAGAATACAAACTTAGGTAATTACCGTCCGTATAAAGGAAACGGAAAACTTTTATTATACGATCGTAACATTAATACGATTAATAATTAAATAATAATAATTATAAATTGCGATTATATTATAATCGAACATCGGAAAACTTAAGCAGAACGTAATTAATATTAAGGTTATTATTTATAATTAATACGTTTTACGTTTTTTAACGAAGGAGTTAACTAAGAACGAAACGGTATTATAGCTAAAACTTTCCGACAGTTATATAATAAATTTTAAAAGTTATAAATTAAGTATTTAAGTATTATAAAATTAATAAAAATAATTAAACGTTAAGCAGGAATAAAAAAAGGATATTTTTTAAATCCGAATAAGGCTTTATATTATCGGAATAAATTTATAATTCCGTCATAAAGCGTTTTACGAAAGTAATTAATTAATTAATATTATAACGATGTATAATTAGGAAATTTTATAAAGAAAATATAATAAACGATATTCGATAATATATTAAGTAATATCTAAATTATTAAAAAACGATAAAATTACGTTATAAGTTATACGGGTAATTATAATCCTTATTATTATTTAAATATTTCTTTTTAAAAATTACGTTAAACTTTATTACAAAATTCCTTAAAAACTTTAAATCAAATAAATTAAAGGACGATATAATTTTAGTAATCGTCGATCGCTTTACGAAAATAAATTTATTTATTTTTATAATTAAAACGGTAATAATTACCGAATTAATTTAATTACTTTACGATACGGTAAAATACAGGTTTAATATACCGGCAGGGATCGTTATCTATAAAAATAAGCGATTAATAAGTTAATTTTAAGTTAAATTTTATAAAAAACGAAAATAAAACGGCGGATATTAACCGTTTATTATCCGTAAACCGATAAATAAATAAATCGTATTTATTAAACCTTAAAATATCATTTTTATAATTATATTAATAAATATTAAAATAATTAAATAAAAGTCTTATAAAATACGGAATTTATATATAATAACCTTCGGAATATATTTCCTGGCCGTTTACCGTTTTAAATTTTATATAAATATTATTTAAAAATAATAAAATATTTTTTATAAAAATTTAAAAGGTAAAAAAAAATTAAAATACGATTCGAAAACATTACGGTTTTTTATTAAGTAAAGTACGAATATTAGGAAAAAGTAATAATAACTTAAAAAAATCATTATTATTAACGTTGTATATTTATAAAATTTTAATCAAGGTAATAAATAAATATTTTAATTAAAAATTATAAATTTAAAAATAAAAAGTTTATATTTATTTTCGTTCGAGTAACGATTAAAAAACGAATAAATATTTAAACGGAAAAAATATTTTTTTAGTTAAATAGTACCGGATATATAATATATTTGTAATATTCCTACTGGAAACATAATATAATCGGGAATCGGGCGATAGTTAGATAACGTTATTTAACTTTGTAAAAAAATAGAAAAATTAAATAGTTAAGAATATTGTCCGTTATCGTAATAATCGGAAATAACATAAACATTTTATTAAATAAGAAAGTTAACCCGTTAAATATAATACGCAAAAACCCCGAAAGCATTTTAAATACGCGCCGAAAATATTAAAATATTAAAAAAAAATTAGGCGTATATATAAGAAATAAAATGACTTAAAGTTTATAAAGTTATAATAACTAAATCGGAAATCGATCGTATAATAACAGTAAAAACATAAAAAATAATTTTAAATATTAATAAAATATTAAAACGAATTTAGTTATATAATTAAATCTAAGTTTTTAATAAGTAATTATTTTATTATATATTAATTAAAAATTAACTCATTAGATATTATTAAATACATATAATAAATTGGAATATACTTAAAAGCTAAGTAACGATATAAAACGAATTAAACTTTTATTTTAAAAGTAAAAATTTATATTTAATTATCGAATTTTATATTAAATTAAAAATATAAAAAACTAAATTACATTTTTTTCGCAAATAAAATGGAAAACGAACGAAAACCGACAAACGACATAAAAAGAACTAAATTTTTATTTCGAAAACAAAATTTTACGTTTAGTTATTAAAGTTTACGTTAATTAACTTTTAATAAACGTATTAAGAAAATTAATATAAAAATATCGGAAAATAATCGGAAAACGTATAACGATAAAATACAAGTACGTTTATTAATTTTATTAAATGTAAAACCCGGAAAAAATTCAGGAATATTTCATTTTTTACGAAAAATAGGGTTTAAATAATTAAAGTATAATCGGTTATTAATCAAAAACAAATAGCCGTTTTTAAGGCGTTTAAAATACTTGGGTTTAGTAACGGTTTTACCTATTAAAACTTTTTTTAATTATGGTTATCGATAAGTATTAAGGTTTTATCGAGACGCTAAAAAACGGGCGGAAAATATTTATCAGTAAGATCCCTGGTAACGTAATAATTTTCGAAAGTTTTTTAATTTATAAGTTTATTATAAAATTACGGTTAATCGGAAATTAATCGTAAAATAATAAAAAAGGGTTTAAATAACTTATAAATATAACTTAAATTTATAAACTTATATAATAACGTTAAAAATAAACTTCTATAATTATAATAAACGATCGGAAATTTATTTCCGAAATATTAAAAAAATGATTTTCCTTATTAATAACCTCTTTAAGGGTAAATTTAACTTTACGAAAAACGTTAAGTCGGCGACCGATCGTAAATACGTTATTACGCTTAACCTGGGTACCAGTAGTACGAGCCGGCTTAAGTTTATCGATTAACTCCTAGTTTTTAACGGCGAAATAAGTAATAATTTAAACGGCACTTTTAAAAATAACCGGAATTTAAACGGAAATTAAATAACGGTATTAATAATATTAAAAATAAATACTTACCGTATAAAAAGTTTTATAACAATATTTAATTATAACGTAATTTAAAGTACCCGGAATTTAATTATAAATCGTACGGTAATCGAAATAATGTTATATTACGTAAATATAATACAACTTATTATTGCCCGTAATATAACTAATATGCGGTATATTGTTAATATCGAAAAAGTAATATTTAAAAAATTCCCAGTTTTCGTCAGTATCGAAATATTATTTTTCGTAAAATTACTTACGGAAAGTAAACATATTAAACGGAAATAAACCGAAAAACGTACGAAAACTAAGCGGAAAGAAAAAACAAGAAATGCGGGAAAAAAACCGAACGGAACGTATTCGTAAAAAAAACTGAAATAGGGGTACGGAAAGAAAAAAAGAAAAAAGTAAATAAAGCAAAATTAAAAAACGGAAAGAAATAAGAAACCGGGTAAAACATAATAAGTTACTTAATAAAGTACGTATTAATTATTACGGTAATTATTTATAATATAATATAATTTACATATTTATAATGGAAAACTTTTAGTAAATATACGTAATTAAATATACGACTATAATATACTAAATTAATAATAATATTTTTAAAGATGATTAACTTAAAAAAAGAAATAATTATAAAAATATAAAGTTTATAAAGTTACGGTTAATAATTAACTAGCTGCCGACTTATTTACTTATATAAATATACTATTTAGCAATTAATAAAAGATGCTAAATAAAAATAACCTAATATATTTATTTTTTTAAATCTGCTTTAAAACTAGTCGGTAATTACCTTACTTTAGCTTATAGCAACCTCTTATCTTATATAAAGTCGATATATATTTAACTTACTTTTATAGTTAAGTGCTAACGAAATATTCCCTTTATTCGGCCTTTATAAATATTCTTATTATAATTTTAATTCGAGTTAATAAGTATAATAACTTATTATTTAACGTTAATAAGTATGTTAATTTCATTATAATATTATATTAAACTTTTAAAATTAATTATATGATTCAACGCCGATTACTTTTTAAGATTTTATTTAACGAATTAATACTAGGTTTTAAAGTTTATTATTTAATTAATATCTTTTACTTTATGTAAACGTTTTAAAACCTTATTTATTTATATTTTTTTTATAAATTTAATAACGACTATTATAAAAGATTTTTTAACGTTAATAATAATCGTAACGGTTAATTTAACTTTATTAATATAGATAAGTTTCGCTAAATTATTATTACGATATTTAATCGTTATTAAGCTTATTTAAATAACCGTTTTCTATATTTTTTAATTATTACTATTTCGTAAACTACTTTCCTCGCTAAGTTTAAAATCGAAGTCCTTTTTATTTAAGTACGTATTTATATTTTTCTATTACTTACTTTCGCTTTCGCTTAACAGCTTAGCGAATACCTTTATTAATTATTCTATGTCGAAGCCCTCCGGCTGACCTACGTCTTTTCCAGACGTTGTTACTTTTCTAGACGTTATCTTGGCCCTTTCTTAGGTCCTTTTAATCCTCTTAGGTCCTCTCGGACGATACCGCGTCGACGAGCCTCTGCTTTTAATCGATAACGGCTTTGCGTATATAAACGTTTTTATCGCGTTCGAAACGATTAAAAAAAAAAATCGACCCGATTCGTTTCCGACCAATTTATTTTTAAACGCCTTTATACCGAGCCTATCGTACTTAAATATTATAACCAAGGTAAAAAATAATAATTAACCGTTTTTAACTTAAATATTAATAATTAAAAAAATATTTAATAAATATAACTTATTTATATTAATATAATAAATATTTACTGGTAATTATTCCCGCAGGTAATTTCGTTTTGCTTACGTACCCTTGCTACCTACGCGTAAATGGGTAACAGGGGTACGTAAGTACTCGTAGGTGGAAATTTTAGCGTGGGTGGGCGGGTAGTGCAAACCCTACACCGGCTTACTGTGCGGGAGGTGCACTTTATGTTAGTGGCGCCTGCGAATCGTATAAAGTTCGGACACGAACCCCTGGCGGCATCGTGCCATTTAGCATTGGAATCGGAACCCTTGATTTCTTGGACAGCGCGTATTATACCGGTGCCTGAGTTTTTCCGTATCGCCATCCGTACCCCTTATATAATGCGACGACGAACGGGAACGAGACGAAGCCCGTCGTCTGTGTCTGTACCTTATACGAGGTATGCAGTTGCGACGACAACGGCGACCAGCAATACTTCCGCGATATTATCGGGGACAGCAGATACGAAAGCCTGAACGAGATCCTTGTTAACGTGGCCTATAATGAGACGGCGAATGCGGCCTACATCTACATCCTGGGCACCCTTCCCAACGGGACCACAGCTGCCGGCGGCAAGGAGGCCCCGTACGGTGCTGCTGAGGACTCCTTGCCTCCCTACTACTTCGAGTTCTCTCTGGTCACTCTCGAGTAGCCTGGCCGGTATTGACTTATGAGTTGGATGCATCCTTCTGGCTCTGAGAGCTGGCGCTCATGGCCGGTTGGGAGATAGGGAGGACTTGCTTGGACTGCTCCCTCTGCTTCATCTTGCCATAACCGTAGATAAGCCCGCTGAAGAATCCCAGGAGGATAGCCGAGACGCTACCAAACGTGACGGGAGCATCGAAAAAGACGATGCCGCTGATGGCGAGTGGGAGCTTGTTCAGATAACCGACGAATGAGTACGTAGTCGACGACGTCTTGCGAATGCACCAGGCAGACGAGTACGAGATGAAGATGGCACCCAGGCCAGAATAGAGCATGCCAATCATCAGGTTGTTGCGCGACTCGGCAGGGAAGTTCTTAGCCAGATTGGCTGAAGACCAGTCCTCGGTGACCAGGGAGCAGATGATCATGATAGGGAGGGAGAGCAAGTTGTTATAGAACATGGCTGGTTGATTCCGGTCAGTTTGAGCTGCAATGCCTGGTAGTTAATTAAAAACTTACTGTCCCAGTCCTTGAAGTTCAGCGAGATGATGAACTTGCGCGTGCCCAGGACGTACGAGGCAGTGCAGAAGACGTTGAGCCCCATCCACGCGTACCCAGCGTTCAAGGTTGAGATAGCGGCAGCAGTCTCCATCGAGTGCCCAACGCCATTAAGAGCAGCCTGGATATCAGCCCACGCAGCAACGACGGAGCTAAGCACCATGAAGCCGAACGACAGCAGAAGCAGCGGGGTGACGTTGCCGCCGAACCATAGGACCTCACCATAGGCGATCACGATGATGGTCAAGTTCTTGAAAATAGTGTATACCGGAACGGATAGAAATTGAAGAGACTTAGTGCTGGTGTAGATCATGCCGACGAAGAACACAGACACGGGGAGCCCTGATTCGGTGTTAGCACGGCCGGGAATTGTACAAGCGTAAGTTGGCTGCCGCAGACATACATCTCTTGGCCTTGCCGCTTTCCAAGGCAGCGAGGTTAAGGATCAAACCTATCTGCTTCAAAACCAGAATTGCAGCCGTGCAAATAACGGCCTCGATTAAGTGTCAGCTGCAGGGTCTTGATGTGGTGCCAGAGTGTCGCGGCGCATACCTGAATGGCCAGATAAAGGAAGTTCAAGTTCCAGGACGAACCCGAAACGACATACTTATTCACGACCGTCATGCTGATCGAGGAGAAGCAGTAAGCCAGAACAGCAGCACCAGGATTGTTCTCGAGTTGGGAGAGAATGCTACCCATGCCGCTATCGACGCGAGCCCGGTAATGGGGCGCAGGCTTCAGCAGGAAGCTCTTCCGCTCACCGAACTCCTTCTCATCCATCCCGCTCATCTCGAGATCCCCGTTCTTCTTGTTCCACATTGTGGTTTCGTCGTGAGATCGAAAGGTCCAAAACGAAAAGCTCGAGATGGGCTACCCTACAGGATGACGGGGATAAGAAAAAAAACCTGTTCGTTTAGGGAGGCTGCTCGATACGAGAAGGGTGTTCGACTTCGCGAGAAACAGAGGCGACAATCGAGATGGCAAGTCTGTGACTTAAAGTCAAAGACAACAGGAAGCGAGGAAAAGAGGCGGGCGATGGGACCTCGTCAGCAAACTTGACGATTTACTCGCTTTGATGCTGCGGAGGAAAGGGCTGAGTCACGAGGGTGACGCGTTAAAATCTACGTGTTAAATTGCAAGACACGAATCCCAGCGACAGGCTTGCCAAAAGAGGCTTGGCGGATGGGTACAGGGGCAGGTGGCTCTAACCCCGTGGCTTAAAGGGGGGGAAGTGGGGCTTGAGTAAAGCTTAAATTAGAAACCCCTTTGTAGTGCATCCCTATCGCCTGGTATCGTCGACTCAACGAGGGGTCACATCCTACCATACAATACGTATGAACTTAGAAAATACTAGATAGTCAAGATCGGAGGGTGCAAGTTGATTGGATATATATGAAGCAAAATAAAAGACCAAGCCAACTCGTCCCTGTAGCTGTGACAAATTTTTTTCCTCGACAAGCCAATATTCAAAGTTGGCTTGACTCAAATTAACAATGCTGTCGACGTGCCTCACCCATCCCTGGCAAGCTCAACATCAGCTATCTCGTCGTCTTCGGTGCCTTTATTGTCTTCGGACGCCCTTTCTCCCTTATCTTCTATGTATCCTCTCCCCCCTTTGTCTTCCTTGCCAGCGTCTTCGTCGTCCTCCTTCTCGTCCCTCTCGTCCTTATCATCGTCTTTATCTCCCTTGTCCTTTGCCCGCCGGCTTCACCTGGCGCAGCTGGGAAGTAAAAGGTGTTTCCAATCTTCAAGCTCCTGTGTTACCGACTGCAATCTGTCACGGATGCTCTCAATGGACAGGCCTGGCAATCTGTCTAGTCCTTCCCTTCCAGTCGCTGACAGCTTTAAGCTCCCCGGATCGAATACAAAAGATCACAATATAAGGCAGCCACCCCATCAACGAGCCACCCCCCCAACGCGCCGCCATTTCCCCATACAAATCGTTAAAATCACTATATATTCAACAGCCTTTGAAAATTAAAATACAAATTGTAAAAGAATAAAGGGATTTCGTAATTATAATCAATTTTACAGTATTTATATAATAAAAACAATATCAAAAATATTATAATTATATAATAATTTTTTGTTAAATATTTATATAGTTCGTAAACTTCCGTAGTATATATTTTCTATTTATTTATATCGAAAAAATTATAACTCTTTCTGTTAAAAATGTATAAAATAAAATTTTATATAGAAGTCTGTAAATTTGTATATTATACGTCCGATTTATTATTTTTATATATCTTTATTATATGAAAAAGGTATATATATTAACGAATAAAAAGAAATTTTTATGTTAGAAAATATGCTTACATGTTAAAATTTTAATTATGTAATTAGTATTAGAGATATATAATAAAAATATAAAAGGCTTTTAAAAGTTAATAAATAATATTTAAATTTATTTTAAATTTTTATCTCTTTTAATATTCTGTAAGAAATTAGCTCTTATATATATAAACTTTAATATAGTAGGTCTTAGTAGTAATCGTTAAGACACCCTTTTAACGAGTTATAAGGCCGACAGTTTAATAATGTAATAGTACGTTTTCTTATATTATTTTAACAACTTTATACTAAAGGCGACGGTTTAATTATTACTTACGGCGTATTTACTAGAAATAACTAATTGTAAAGGTATTACGGGGATAATTATATTTGCCGTTATATTAAACATATTTAAAAAGGTGAATATATTAACTCGAAAAAAGCTAATATCATAATTTAAAAATGGTCCGTTATATTCCATTATAAAGGCGACAAAACCAACTGCCGATAAAGCAGTAGCCGGTTAGAAAATTATCGAAGGAACCGAAATTTTTTAATATTACGTATACTACGTTACTTTTAACTGTAATATAAAGCTTTTTTTCTTAGCTTATTTTAAATAATAAATACGTTAAAAATATTAATAAAAGTATAATAAATTTTATTAAAGCTATTAAGTACGAAAAGAATTAAGGTCGAAAATCTAACCGTAAAGAAAAAGCGTTGGATAATTTTCGAAAAAAAGGTTCTATAAAAGGAAAAGCAATATAAGGAATTGCCTCTTATATATATACGCTTTAATATAATAAGTCTTAATAATAATCGCTAAGACGTATTACGGCGCCTAGACTTCTAAATAGGCAAGGCTAATCCAATTCCTAAGGCTATTAATAAAATAACAAGCTGAAGAACCTAGGAACAGGTCTAAGAAAGAATCCCTCCTTATATACATACAAATTATATGGTTCGTAGGAGATACGCTAAGGTTCTCTAGTTCTAACCTAGTTCTAGCCTGTAGGTTCGGCTCAGTGCCGTAATAAGAAGATACTCTTTTAAGGGTTCGTAGGGCCGATAGTAATAGTACGTTTTCTTATATATTATAATTATTTTAAAATTAACTTAAATATTATAATATAATAATTTCTTATTTAAATTATATAGAAAAATATTAGCGTTTACTTATTAAAATTAAAATTTTTATATTTTTAATTAAAGTTTTATTATTTTTTATTAACAACTTTAACATAGCTATATATAACTTATTTTTATTATTTAATTATACATTTTTAATCTTATTTATTTTATATTATAAACATCAGCCGTTTAAAAAGGTAACTTATTAAGAATTAATTACGTTATTACCTTATTAAATTTTTAAAAAGAGGATTTATATATACGGAATTATGTTATACGCTAAGGGCCGGAGCTTTAACAGGTTTATGTACAGCCTTAGATGGCCTAAATATAGCTAGATAGCTTGCCGACATCCGTGTTCTTAATTTTATATTTTCATATTATATAAAATCCTTAATAATTAATATCTATTATTCGAGTTAGTAAACTAGTCGTTATTAAAAAACGAAGCTTTAATAAATCATAAAATCCTATTAAATATAACATATTTTTGTTTTTACTAATTATTATAATTACATCGATTAATATAATTCGTTATAAAAAATAAAAATAAAAAGGAAAAAATATCGTTATAAATATCGAAATATAAAGTAAGTTAGATAATTATTTATTAATATATTGTTGGGATTCGGTACGTTAGTACATAACAAGGTTAATTAGCCCGTATAACGCTTACCCGAACGCGTCTTAAATAAGTCCAGCGTACCTATTTCTTAACTAGATTTTAATACCTAGAAAAAATAATTTTTTAAATATAACTAAATAATATATATATATTTTAATACTAATAACACTTAAATTAATATTACGAATTTTAAAATAATAATATTTTCTATTTTTTTCAATAAAGGATCGTAATAAATTTTTCATTATGTTTATTATATATAATATATAGTTACGAAATTATAATTAACGTATTAAGAAATTTTGATTAATCGGCTTAAAGTTAAAATTATTAATAACAGTTACGAAAATGAATTTATTTGATTAAGTATATATTATACGATAAAGTTTTATTAAAAAGATTAATTAATATCTGTATATAACCTTTACGTCGTTTAATAAAAAAAACCTTTAGATTTTATATTACCTTAACGAAGCTATTAAAATCTTATTTTAATAAAACACGCCTTTCCGTAGAAATAAAATATTTACGTAAATATGTTAAACTGTTAATTAATAAAGCAGTTATTAAACTAAGTAGGGTTAATTAATTAAATAAGATAAACGGACATTAAAAACCAATTTTTAAAAATTCATACTATAAGTAATTTATAAAAAAATATATTTAAACGTTTTAAAGAAATACTGGTAAAAAAAACTAACTTTTATCACAGTAATAACCCATTAACAAAACCGGAATTATTAAAAGCCGATTAAAATATTTAATAAAAACTTAAAATATAACGAAAAACTTAAGGAAAAGAAAAAGTAAAAAAATATTATTTTCCTTAAAAACCCCTACGGATCCTTAACGGAACTTAGCTATAAACGGTTTACGCATAAAAACGTTATCGTTATATTAATCGAAACGGTTTTTGTTACTACCTTTTTCGTTTTTGTTATAAAATAACGTTAAACGTAGCGGTTGAAAAAACGGTAACGGTAAAGGAAATAATAATAATTTCTTTTTATTATTTAACTTTTCGTTATTATTCGCGAATTCGAATTCTAATTTAAATTCGGATTTTAAAATTAATTTAAATGATTTAAATAACGATAAGTAAGAAAGACATTATTATAATCGTAATAAGAAAAATAAAATAAAAAAGTATAAAAAAGAAATTTAAAAAGCAAAATTTCGCCTTCCGTTAAAAACGTTTTAAATTTACTTTAAATAAGAAAAATTATTTAAAAAATTTTAAAAATTAAAAACTTTAAAGAAACGTTTTGAATTTTACTTTTAAAAAGATATATTATAAAAAGGAAATAATTTCTTTTATTTTTAATAAGTTACGGTTAGCGAAAGTAATTATTAAACGTTACGCCGACCGATTTTAAAATTTATTACGGGAATTAAAAAGAGTTCGAAAATATTAAAAACCTTTTATAAAACCTATATCGTAACTGGAAAAACCTGTTAACGTTCTTTTTAAAAAAAACTGAACCAGTACCGTTGTAACAGTAAGAACTTAATTACTTTTATTACGAAATTTTAAAAAAAATCCGTAAAATTAAAAAATTTAATATAAAATTAAAAAAGAATTAAGAGGTTATTATGTCTTCAACCGCCGTTAAGGATACGGCGGGTAATTAATATCGAATAATAAATTTCATATTCCGTTAAACCGATTATATAATTTATAGTTTAATTAATAACTTTAACAGTAAATTTTAATACTAAATAAAAAAAGTTAAAAGTAATAAAAACAATAATAGTAAGTTTAACATTAAAATTAAAACGCTTAAAGTTATAATAAGAATAATAATAAAAAGAAAAATAACGGTATTAAATTTTTATAAAACGTTAAAGGCGAACCCCTTTATTAAAACTATAGAAAATATAGTTATTTAACTAAAAACTATCGAAAGCTTAAGTAAAATAAAAATAATAATAACTAATAAAACGATTAACGTAATCATAAACGAAACGGTAGTAGTAGCAGGTTTAATAATAATAATAATAATAATAAGAGTAATAACGTTAACGGTTAGTAACGTTTATTAAAAAATATTTTATATTAAACGGTTTTAGAAACTTATATAATTAATTTTTTAAAAAATACCAAGATAAATATATGCTAAGAGTTAAGTAATCGGAAATATAAAATACCATAAGATTATGTAATTTGGCTATAAAAAGCGTTAAACGCGGTATATAGCAGGATAATACTTTAAAAGGGGTCGACGCCTTTATTCGAAAAGGTAACGTATTACGTTTCGGAAAATTTAAATTTAAAAGTATTAATATATCGAGAAAGGTTTTTATATATATAAGTAATAACGTAACCGATAACGAATTAATATTACGTTTAAAGATAAATATATATAAAATATAGCTTAAGTTTTAATAGTTTAATTATATAATATATATAAAAAAAGCGGTAGTAAAATATTATAAAATTTAAAAATTAACGGATTTATTACAAATAATACTAAGAATTACCTTACCTTGTGAAATAATGGCTAAATATACGGAATAAAAAATTTATAATTATTATTAGAAAAAAAACTAATTTAAATCGAAATAATTAATATGATCAAGTAAAACTTTAAAAGGACTAAAAATAAATACAACTTAATCGTCTGAAGATATATATTATACGTATTTACATCACCGTTACGAATCTTCTTTAAAACTTTTTTTATAAGCAAAAGGCATATTTTAACCGAAATTATTTTATTTATAATAACGGTGTAAAATTAACTATAATAAACGTTCTTAAAAAAAGTTTCTTTCTTTAAACGTACGGACGAAAAAAACGTTTATAAACGGCTTAACCGACGACACCTAATAAAAATATATATGAGAAATAATACAAGAAAAAATAAATAAAATATTAACAATCTTATAAACATTTATTATTAACAAAAAATTTAATAATAAAAGTAATATTAAAAAAGCTGATTCTTTAATATCGCCGTTTATATTATCTTGATAATAAACGGTTAGAATAAATTATTAAAATAATTATGAAAATAAACTTAAACGTAATAAAGGTTAAATTAATAATTTATAAAGCTTATAATCAAGTTAAAATTGCGAAAATAGTTTTAAAAAACTGTTAAAAACGAAAAATATACGTTAGAAAATTATGTTAATATAACGTAAATTAAATTAAACTCGTTATTATTAATAATAATACGTATTATAACTTATTTATAAATAAGATTAACCGTTATTAAGTTTTTAAAACGGATAAAATTAAAAATAAACTATAATAACATTGTTATTTATATATAACAAACGTAAAAACTAGGTTAATCTTAAGAAATAAAATAATTAAAGTTTTTCATACTAAAAGAAAAAGAATTCGGAATATATTTATTCGAGACGTCTTATAATAACGAAAAAATCGAATTAATTAACTGTAATCCTTATAATTAATATTGAAATAATATTACGGAACGAAATATATACCTTATTTAAAAGAACGTCCGTATTATAATTATTTAAATACGCATTCCGACTTATTTTTAAATTTACGTTATAAAAGTAATAATTTATAGGTTAATTCGTATTAAATAATTAATAATTAAGAATATTACTTTATAAAAAGAATTATAATCGAGTATTAAATAATAAAATATAAATAAATAAATCGGATGGCGCATATTTACGTATTATTAACAGCTATTATATAGTTTTAATCGACGAAAAGTATCGAATTAAAGTTAAAAAATTAGAAATATAAAATATAAAAAAATTATTTTTATGATATTAAAGTATTTAAAACTATAAAATCTAATTATTAAAAAACGATCGTTTTATAATTATACCGTATATATAAATTTATAAAAGAATAAATATAATAAACGTAAAGAAATAAATTACTTAACTTAAAAACCGTTATAAGGTTTTTACCTTTTTATATATAACGTAAATTCCGTTATTAACTTTAAAAAACGGTAGCGTTTATAATTACGATAATAATGTTATAGACAACAATTAAACGAATAATAAAACGAAAATCGTAAAACGGAAATAAAATAAACCGAAAGAAATTATATTTAAACTATATAACGTCCCGGATAAGCTTACGGGGTGGATAAGTTTACGGGATGGTTTTTAGTACTTCGCGATAATAAACTTAATTTAATTAACCATAATATATTAAATTAATTTAAATTAATCGGTGTTTTTATTACTAAACGTTTTTATAATTTTTTTATAACTACGTACATTATATCCGGGTTTTCCGCAAATACCATATTTCCGTTTTTTGGTTTAAATTTTCTTACAACGATTATTATCAGTTTTTTTAATTACAATTGCTTATTATGATCTTTTTTTTTAACTATAAGAACTTTTACTTTTTTTACAATAAATATTCCTTTTTTTTAAAGACGTACGTTATTAGTTTTATAACGTTTACTTAAAATATAATTCGTTTCGCGTAATTGGATAATTTTTTTTTGAAAAAGAATAACTTCGTACAAAAGTAATAAGTTACTTTTTATTAAAAGATTCGCCGATTTAACGATTCTTGTCGGCGAGCTACCCTAGTAATTTTTAATTTTTTTTTTGTAAATAACCTTCTTAATTTGGTATTTTTTTTAATATTTCTAAAGGTTTTCGTAAACGGGGAACAAATAGAACCGGTAAAAGTTAACTGGAAAATAATCGGCATAAATATAAATAGAAAAATTTCAAATTCGAAAAAAGCGTTATTAAAATCGAATAAAACGAAATTAACTTTTACGAATCCGGATTTAATATTATCAGTTATTATAATAACTTTAAACGCGTTGCGAAAACCGGCGGTAAATTCTTTTTAATCATATAAATAACGTAATATTATATAAAATTTTCGATATATAACGAATAAACGAGTTTTAATATAAAAAAATAAAATACGTCGAAAGGTTAAAACCGATAAAAGGAATAAGTAGGTATATAAAATATAACAATATCGTGAATTTTATAATAATTTTCGAATTCGATCGAATAATAACTTTTATAACCGTTAAGAATAAAAAAACGTTTCGAATTTTTAATATACGTTCGAATATATTTATCGAAATATATAACTTATTTTAAACCCAGTTTATTTATCGTTTAACCGTTTTCGCTTATAACAATTTTCCAGTCGGGTAAAAATAGGTTATCGGCGAACTAGCAAAAAAAAAAATTTTCCCCTGCAAAAATAATAAATAAAGGCAGGGCCCAGCCTTAAAAGTTAACAACTTATATTACTATAAACCATTCCCGATTTTTTTACTAAGCTTATTTAAATTTTCTACGATTTTTAATATTAGTAATAACTATACCGGCTATTATAAAAAACTTTAATAAAAATTTTATCTCGTCGAAATTATAAATATCTTTTTTTATAATACCGTATTTTACAATTGTAACCCGAATACACTTAAATTATTTACAAAATATTTTTGGATTTTCGTATAAAACCCTGTAATAATTTATTTTTTAATTTAAACGTATTTCGAATTTTTATTACATTTTAATAAAATAAATTCCTTATTTAACCTTAACGCATTCCGTAACGTATTACGTAAATAACAAATTCGCCATATTGTTAATATACTAATGCCGGACACAAAACGTTTACGTATTTAAATTAAGGATTCGGTCGATAATTAATTATTTTTGGGTTAATATTAATTTTCGCAAATTAAAAATAATATCGGTTCTAAAGGATTTATTAGTATGTCGTACGTATAAAATAAAATAAATAATTTTATAAATAAAATTAAGTATTACATAATTAAATATTAGGTTTTATTTTTTAACCTAAATAGTTAAATTTATTTTTATTTTTTTATAAGCCGTTTTATATTATTAATATTAAAAAATAAGTAATTAAACTTAGGTAATAAAAATATATTAAAAATTATCCCGTAAGCTTATTTATCCCGTAAGCTTGTTCGGAACGTTATATATAAATTACCTAATAAAAACTTTAAAATTATAACGGCTATAAGTTAAAAAAAATGTTAATTTTTATTCGGGCGTTTATAATCCTAATTTTTTTAATAAACGAAAAAATATCATTTAAGAAAATTAAAATCGTTATAATATAATTTAATAAATTTAAGAATAAATATACGTATATAATATATTTAATAATGATATTTACCGTTTATTTAACGTAAATAATAATAGGTATATTTTGAAAAAAATTATTATAAATGTTTAATTAAATAACATGCTATATATATAAGCGAGAGATATAGATAAGCGAATCATTATTTAGTACTTCTAATTAATACACCTAAATAACTTAACCATAACATATTAAATTGGTTTAAATTAATTGAATGTTTCTTTGTTAATTATATCTGCCGTTTTTATCTAAGTATATGTATTATATCAAACTTTACTACGGACGCCATATTGCTATTTCTTTTTTTTAACCCGCTTACAACCGATTATTTTTTAATGCGTTTAAATTAATATTACCCTTATTTCGTACGATTTAATGCTAACCGATTAATTAATTATTTTCGACCGAATTTTTAACTTAAATACGTAAGTATTTTTTATCCGGCTTTAATACGTTGAAAATATAAATCGGAGAACGTCTTATAAAATACGTTAGGAAATACGTTAAAAACGCGTTAAAAGGTATAAGAGGTCCGTATAGGGCATTTTGCGGGGCATTTTACAAGGCGTATAACAAGGCGTATCGGATTTGATTTTGTAATAATTCGAGATTTACGTAATTATACGATTAAAACAAACGTTTTCTAAAAAAATAAATATTTGTTATATAAGATAAATAAGTTTTTTTAATTAGTAAAAAAGTTATGGTAAAAAATTACTGTTAATAGCTGTTAAAGTTAAACGGTTACAGGCGGGTTAGTAGGAAGAAATAGCAATATAGCGTCCGTAATAAGTTTTAATATAATACGTATACTTATTTAAAAGCTGTAAATATGGTTAGTAAAGAAATATTCGATTAATTTAAGTTAATTTAAGGTATTATGGTTAAGTTATTTAGATATATTATTAGGAAGTGCCAAAAAGTAGTTCGCTTATATGTATTTCTCGCTTATATGTATAGCACGTTATATAACTTAAAGTTATTTATAAAAAAATAAAGAAAACGTATAATAAAGAACTTTTACCTTTAAATTAATAATTAAAATTAATAAAAAATTCTTAATAAAGAATAAATACATTTATTTAAGAAAGATTTATATTAACTAGTAAACTAGATAAATATAAAATTTTATTTCGCTATATGTAATTCTATTTAATAAAAAAATCTATTAAAACGAAATAATTATAATTACTGTACGTATAAAATATTAACGTATTTTTATAAGGTTTATAACGATTATAAAATAGTATATTTAATAAATCGATTTTATTATTACTTATTTAAATTACATTTTAAAAAAATAAATTTTTATAAAACTTTTTTTATTATTATTAAAATATTTAGGTTTATATTAAAATAAAAATGACGGTTAATTTACGCATAAAAGATTTTTAAATTACTAAATCCCTTTTATATATAAAAATACAATAATATTATATATATAAAAAAATTCGAACGATATTAAATAAATATAATTTTAACTTAGTATAAACCGATAATACAATATACCTTCATACGAAAACTCGTAACGTAATTGTTTTATACGTTTATAATTTTTTACTTTTCTTTTTTAATAAAATACATGCAAGACATATAATAAACGTTATTATCGATAATATCCCGATAAATAATTTCAGAATAATAAATTAATACCTCGGTATATGTATTTTTAAATTATCCGAAATAAATAACCTTTGCTATAACTAAAAATAATATATTAATAATATAAGAATAAAACTAATTTCTTTCATTAAAAATATTTAAATTATATAATATATTATAAAAACAAAATTAATAGACGACATATTTTCGATTACGTTAACTTTATTAATAAATTTAAATTTTTTAATTATATAATTAAATTAAATATAACGTTTATAAGATTTATATAATAGCGCTTAATTAATAATTCGGCCTTTAAATATCGAAAATATATTGAACATTTTATAAAATAGTAAAAAGACTTTAAAATTATTTATAATCACTAATATAAACTTTATAAATAAACTCGATAATATTTAATTAATTATTAAGTAAGTTATATATATAATAAAAAATTACTAATATAAGTCTTAAAATAGTAACCAATTATTATAAAATCTATTTCGAAAATTAAATACGTAATATTAAAAACCGTTATTACCGAAATAATAAACGTACGGATTTTTTTCGAAAAGCTTGGCCTTATATTTAAATATCTTATTATATATATTAAAAAATCTAAAAAAACCCTAATAAAACTTAAATATATAAAAGGCGTAAAAGATTTATTAATAGATGTACCAAATTGCTAAATAAAATAATATATAATAAATTTATTATTAACTTAAATTTTAAAACAGTTTAAAAATATTTAAAATTTAATTAAATCAATTAATAAAAAATAATCCCGTTAAACTCCTTTTATATAAAAAAAACCGTTCCTATATTAAAATCTATTTCTCGTTATTAAAAATAACAACAATAAAACTTTTTTATAATTACTTGAATATATCCCTTTATTATTAATTTTAAAACTTTTACTTTTTATAAAATTACCTATTTATATATTCTTATACGGCCTAATAGCTCGGTAGTCGCGAGCCTGGGTATCTTTTTTAATTACGACGGGCTTAGGTACCCTGTTACGATTAATCGCAAAAGATTGTTAGTTCAAATCCGGCTTGGGCCATTATTCCTTTAGGTAACGCCGGCTTAGAAAAAGCTAAACCAATTAGGGCTTCGGTTCCGTTACCGTATCGGCGACAATTAAGGGGTAGCTGGGAACTAGTTACGATTAGGGGCGCTGGGAACCAATTAACCAGTCGGGTATATATTATCGTTAGTTGCCGTATGTTATATAACACGCATTGCGTTTTTCCGGCCCTTAGTTAAGAAAGGACGGTTTTTAAGGGGTGCTTCCCGGTTGCGTTTATGCAATCCTTTGTATACGTACTTAATAAATAAATCAGCTTCCTGTACAGCTAGTTAAATACCTTAATCGCATATTACCTTTTATATATTCTTATACACCTTTACGTTAATCTTTACTTAAAAGCTTTAATATCTTATATATAATTTATAACTAATTAACATTTTTTAATTAACCCGAAAAATTTTTTTATTCGATAACTTTTTATAAAAAAAACTTAGAAAAATATAACCTTAATTACTTTATAATAGTACCGTTAAAAACAAATCCGATTTATAAAATTATAAAATTTTTAACGTAATAAATTAATATATATAAAACATTTTCTCATATTAACGCTTAAGTAAATCCGAAATATTTCGAAAAAAATAAATCTTATAACTCGGTATAATTATTGCGAAACGGTAAAATAAAAAAACCAGCTATTTAATATAATAGGTTAATACGATATATAACCTAACTTTTTTACGTAAATTAAAAATTTAATTCCGAACTATACAACTTATTGTTTTATAACTTTTTTATTAGTTTTTAACAGTTTTTATCGGTTTTTTATATAAAAGTTAAAGTTTAATTCCTAAACGTATTAATTAAAGTTTTTCTTAAAGTTTTCGAATATTTACATAACGTAAAAAGGTATATTAAAATTCGGTACGTTAATATGCAACAAAGTTAATTAACTCGTATAACGCTTACCCGAACGCGTTTTAAAAAAATCCAGTACACCTACCTTTTAACTAGCTTTTTATACTTAAAACAAATATATTTTGAATATAACCAAATATACGTATATCTTAATACTAATAACAATTAGATTAATACCGCGAATTTTAACATATATTTATATATTTATCGTTAACTTTAAAGTATTATATTTAACTTTTATTTAACACTAATAAATAAGTAGCTTTATTAATAATAATTATATTCTTACAGCTTATACTATATTTACAGCTTTAACGGTTATAATAACAACTATTCCGGCGCCGACAAACCCGTATTTGAAAGCTAACTTTCGATATTTATTTAATATTTTCTTTAGTTAAGTTAATAATCTTAACCATATTAATCATTACCGACAGTTTTATTTATAATTTTTTTAATCGCTTTTTTCTTATTAACCGTTTTTTACATAAATAATAACAATTATACACCTAATTATATAAACAACTTTAAATTTTACGATGATATAATTAAACATATTTATATATTATACGGTAAAACTACCTTTTAATATGGTAAATTTAAATACGGGTAATAAAATCTAACGGATCTTATAATTTCGACATAGTTAATATTATACTATATTAATTTAATAGTTAAAAGTATTATTTTTCCTATTTAATAATTTAACAGCTAAAACGGATATATAATTTGAACTATTAAAACGTTAATAAATATAAAAATAAAAATAACTAATACTTAAAAGCTATATTAAGTAATTATATGTTTTATATAAAGAACGGTATAACAGCTGAAATTCATTATCTTTCTTTTATTAAACAGGGAATTTATTAGGGATTATATTATACGCTAAGGGCTAAAGCTTTAACAGGGCTATATATAGCCTTAACCGCCTTATATATAACTAGCTAGCTCGCCGATATCCGTATTCTTAATTTTACATCTTTATATTATATATAATCTTTAACAAAATATATATATAATTCGAAATTTAACAAATAATCTAATAAAAAGATTTTAATAGTAAAGAAGGTAAAAAAAAAAATAACTAGGATATCGAAAAACGTAATATATAAAGTTTAATTTAAATAAAATAAACCGAATTTAATAAAGGTAAACGGATTTATTACCGACCTCGTAAAGTTATTATATAAAACTTTATTAAAATCCAAAAATAAAGGTAGTTTAAGTTTGAAAACACTCGAAATTACTGCTTTAAAATTATCGTAAAAATTTAAGTATAATTATAATAAGTAGAACTTCTTCTTTAAGTCTTACGATTTTACGCATTATTTATTATTTAAATTAGTAATATAACTTTATATAATGAGTATAAATATTTTACAAATTATTTATTTCATTAGGTTTTTATTAAATAAAGCCAATAATTTTATAAACTCGACTATTCTAGTTATTTTATTAGTTTTAAAGGATTTATGTTTTTAATTTCGCCGAAGTAAGATATTACGTCGTTTTAAAAGGGGGGTTAAGTTTATTTTTAACTTTCTTATCTATATTAGTTTAACTAATCCTTTCTTTAATACGAGTGGTATATTATTATATTCTAAAGTTCGATATATTAAGGAAATTAATAAGTTATTATTTATTTTAATAACGTTTAATTTATTATTATATATTCGTGAAGTTATTTTCGATTTCAAGAAGTTAAACTTTTTTAAAAAGATTTTTAAAGATTATAGCGATATCTATTAAGGATATTATATTAATATATATAATTCTAAATATTTTAATCTGTTCTTAATATTTAAATTAATGTTTTCAGCGGAAGAATCGGCGTTTTAAAGAGTTAAATTTAATTTATGTTTAAATATTTTCGTTAATTTAAGTTTAATTATTACTTGTTTAATAGTTCATAATTTTATTTATTAATAAGTTAGAAATTTATATTTGTTTTTCGTTATATATTATATTCTGAAATTATAAACCTTTCTTTATTATATATACGAAAATCTTTTTCAAAGATTATGTACCCGTATTATAAAATTAAATAAATTAATAGATTATACCATCTCGGTTATTAGGTTTTACTAGAACCTAATTTTTTCGCAGGCGTTTTATTTTAAGATATTCTTAAACTGCCTAATTGTACCTTTATCGACGGCCATTCTTAACGGAATTTTAAACGGTTTTCGTAATCCGGAATAACTAGATAAATTATCGGTTGTATTTTTTTATACCGATTTAAAAGTTGTATTTCGACGTTTTTAAACTTATTATTACTTTTTAGTTTACTAGTATTTCCTTTATAAGCCGGATTTTTTTAATATAAGTTTATATAAAAAACGATTATTTTTACCGTTTTAAATTAAATCGTATTTGATAATTAAAAATAAAATCAGATTTTATTAATAAAAAAAATCATTAATATCGATGTATATATTGATATATTTTATTCGGCCGATTATTTTATATAAGTCGGGTAATATAATTAAGATCGTTTCTGTCGAGATTCCGGAAATATAAAGTATAAGGATTTTATATTCGAATTTAACGGGTATATTTTAGTTATTTTAATTAATAAAGGTTTATAAAAGTGCCGTACAATTAATCGAAGTTAAAAAGAGTAGCTAGTTCAAAATTCCTAACCTCTTTTTCTGGCTAATATTTAATATTTTTAATTATAAAATTAACGAAAGATTATAAAGCAGCTATGTTATACGGACTTAAGATTTCTTACAAAAAGCTTAATATCTTTTAAGTTATTATTTAAAGTTTCATTTATTAAACAAGTTAAAAGGTATAAGGTTTATTAAGATCGAAACGTATTAATATTACGTAATTAGTTTCGAAATAAGGGTTATCGTAATCGAAATATAATTTATCGATACCGTAAAAACTATTAATAATTACGGATTTTTAAAATACTACGTTAAATATTTATCGTATTAATTATTAGTATAATTACTTTAGGTCTTTAATTTAGGTTAGATAATACGGTTTAAATCTAACGACCTTATATATATACGAAAATATTTAAAAAAAAAGGGTACTTTATATATCATTTAAAATATGGGATAAAAATATACGATAAAAGTAACGTTGGCGAATTAATTAATAAATTCGCCGCTTTAATATATAAAGAGTTTTTATATTAAAAAGTTAAATAAAACTCCGATAAAAATATAATTATAAATCTAATATAAATTTTATATTATTTATACATTTATATAAAACTTTTAATTCTATAATTATTATAACCGTGGATAAATATATATCTTTTTAAAGGTTTCTCGATTTATTATAAATGAGAAAAACGTTACGTAATTATTTTAATTACTATATAATATATAGTTTTAAATATTTTTATTATTAAAGAGAGAAAGTTATTTATATAATACGTTATTTTCGGAGAAGATAATAAATATTAAATAAAATCTTTTATTAACGTTAATATATAAGAATATAACCCCTTATAGCTAAGAGAAATAGGCTAAGATAGGACCTTATATAAATTCTGATACGAAATTATTTAATAATAATCGCTGATACGACTTAAAAGGGGGTTATAACTTAGTAAAGGTAATAATTAATCTAAATATCTGATAATTATATTAACGACATACTTAAGACCTAACGGATTAAAAGTTTAATTCCTTTAAGAAAAGTATTTTTTAAAACTAGATTAATTACTTGTTACGGAGGTATTATAGGATTAATTATTTTTATTATATAGTAAGTTGTACTAAAAATATATACCTATTATAATACTTAAAATCTTAAAAAACGGAATAAATAGCTAGAAAAAACCGATTAACTAAATTTAAAATCGCGTAAAATAATACATATAAAAAAGTTGTACTGTTAAAAAGTAAAGCGATAAGAACAAAAATAACACGGTCGGAAGTTATAAAAGTTACGTTTTAAATTTTTGATTTTTATACGTATTATATTGCCTTAATTTGTACGGAAAATTACTATAAAGCTTTTTTATTAACTTTAAATAAAAAACGTTTATTTAAAACCGTTTATATTAAATGTAATAAAATACGAGTAATTATTATTAGGTAAAAATATTCGATATAAGAATCCGGTCGTATAGAAGCGTAACTCGGTGGTTTTAAAAATTAAGGCCTTTAAGGAAAGAAGTAATTGTTAGAATATAACTTTTTATAGCTAAGAAAATTAAGTTAAGATACGACTTTATGCAAATTCTAATACGAAAATATTTAATAACAGTTATTAATACGACCTAAAAGGGGTTCGAGGCTTAGCAAAGTTAATAATTAATATAAATATCTAATATAGTATAAGGTATAATAAGGATTTATAACTATATAAAAAGGTTTCTGTAAAAGAAAATTTATAGAATGGTTTTATCGACAATTATAACCTTTTTATATATCATCTTTAATATTTTAATATTATTAGTATTATTTTTATTATCTTACTAAAAAACTTTAATAAGTAAAAATTAAATATATTAATTAATATATTATTCTTAAAGAAAGTATAATTCTATAATAAAATTAAACTAATTAATAAATTATATATCTCGGTTAATAGGCTTTATTAAACTTTAGCCTTTTTATAAATTACTTAATCCTGCCCTTATCGACGGCTATTTCTAACCGAATTCTAGACGGTTTGCGTAATCCGGAACAACCGGATAAATCATGGCTCGTAATCTGTTGTGTATCGAATTTAAAGTTAAATTTTAAAATTTTTTAAGCTTTTACCGTTTATATTTAAGATTTCTAACAGCTTTTTTATACGATCGATATTTTTTTTTTTATAAAATCGTTTAACTTTTAGTTATTTTCATTTATATATATTAAATCGTATTCGAAAATTAAAAGTAAATTTAATTTTTTTAAAAAAGTTAATGCAATTCATAAAGTTATTGATATTTATAATTTATTTTAAAATTTTATAAAGTTTAAAATCTTTTAAAAAACGCTTTTCGTAAAGGTTTTATAGTTGCGGGATACCGGTATTTTGTAATAAGAATTGCCCAGGATATTTCAACTATTTTAATTAATAAAAATTCGAAAAATCGTAAAATTGATTAGGATTAAAATCGCAAAACTGGTAAAGGGTCGTAAAGTAGCTATTTTATACGGACTTAGGATTTGCCGTAAAAAGCTTAATATCTTTTAAATTATTATCTATAAGGCATTTTTATATAGGGCCTATTAAATGGAAAAGTTAAAAGATATAAGGTTTATTAAAGTCGAAATTTATTAATACTACGTAATAATTAATTTAAAATAAGGCTTTTCGGAACCGAAATGTAGAATTTATTATTACCGTAAAAACTATTAATAATAACAGTATTCGAACGTATTAAGTAAAATATTTATCATATTAATTATTAATATAATTACTTTATATCTTTAAATTAGCCTTAACACTGCGCTTAAACTTAACAACCTTATCTTAATTAATATATTCATAATAATTAATAAAGATGTTTTTAAGCTATTTATAATATATATCGTTCATATCAAGATATTAATATAAAAGTAATAAGTTAAAAAATTTAATTTTTTTAAAAAGAAATGAAAATATTACCATTTTAACTTAGATATTATTAAATATATAGGCGGAATATAGGATATGATAATATATTAATTAGTTAACTTTATATATTAACTTAATAAGTTTATTTTCGTTCTTAACGTAATAAAAGTCTTAGTTTAAATTTATTAAGTCTTTTCTTTATATATATATATATATATATATATATAATATAAAAAGTTATTTATCATTTAATAATTTAATAACTTTTTACTTTTTGCTTTATCTATTATTTACGACTATAAAAATTTAAGCAAGAAGATATCCGCTATTAAGAACCGTAAATTCTAATTATAATAATAATTACTTTAAAATCTTTATAACATTATTACACGTCGTTTTATATAGAAAGAAATTTATAACTAAATCAAACGTATTATGCATATAAATAAGCGTATTAAAGTCATAAGGCATAAAGGCGAAAGTTTTAATATAATATAAATAAAAGAAAATCGAGATGCATTCCGTAATATTATAAATATATATATCTACCAGGGTTAATATTAGTTTAAATCGTAATTATAATAAATAAATTAAAACTGTTTAATAAAGCGGTAACCGTTAAATTAACCTTATAAATCGGAACCCTTCTTAATATTTTAATTTTTAAAGTTTATTAATTTTATTATTAAATAACTATTTTATGAATTAAAACCGCGTATTTAAAGTTTATTAGGAATATATAATACTAAATATATTTAAATATAATATAATAGTGCATATTGAAAAATTTAGTATTTTAATAGTAAATCTAAATAATTATTATAGTAAAAATATAATATAAAAGATATTAAATTAAATAGTAAATTTAATATTATATGGAAACCTTATTAATATAATAGTAGTATGAGATACTCTATTATTTTTATAGTTATTTATATACTAAAGAATAATTCGTTTTATATAACTTTAATAATTAAATTAATAAAATAAATGTAAATATATATAAAGAGCTGTAATATAAAAAGCTAGATATTAATTTATCTTTTTAACAGTTTTAAAAATAATATATTAAATTAGTTAAAAACCGTAAAAATATACTTTTAATGAAAGTTATATTTAAAGCCTTCTTATAAATATATTTAAAAGTTTATAAAATATCGTAAATACTTAAAAATTAATTATAAATAGTTAATAAGATACAATTAATATCTATTATTATTACTTTTATCAAATTAATAACGAAGCTTTATAATACTAATATTTCGAAAGATATATTATATTTTAAAATTAAAATATTTCCTATTTTTATTATATATGAAATCATTTAATATCATAATTATTCTTTTACTTTATATTATTTAATAACACAAGTAATATTTTTTTTATTTTATTCTTTATAAGTTCGTTTAAAAACTTTTATTCCTTATTTATTTAATACTTTTATTCTTAATTTTAATTAATTAGTTATTTATATATAATTTTTTAAATTATATATTAAACCTAACAGGTTATTATAAAAGTACAATATTAATAAAATCCTCTATATATCATTTACTAAAAAGAAGAATAGAAAGAGGCCTTAATATATAATGCTGTAATTAAACAATATATTAAGAAAAGAATTTTTAATAAAAACAAATACGCTGATTAAAAAGAACATCGCCTACGGTCTTAAGGTTTATATTATATTAAATTATATATTAATAGCATACCGATGATGTTATATACTTATATTAAATTATTACTGGTTCAGTAAAATTATCGTATATAATTTAATTATTTTCGTAAACTTAAAAATAATTATAGATAAAAAAATAGAAACTACCCGTATAAAATTAGCATAATAAATTTAAAACTAATTAAAATTTCGACAAAAATCGGAATTTAATTTATTTTAAGTAAAAGTATAAATATATAAATATAGCCGTTTAAATAGGAAACGAATTCGTAATTAAGACAAATCTTTTAAAATCGTTAGTATAACTAGCAACTATTGTATTAATGTATTGAATTAAAGGATTCTTGTATATTGTGCGTTTCTAAGACGGTAGTATCTCTTTTATAATATAAGCTAAATTATATATTTATATTTACGTAATTAAGAAAGTCTTTATTAATTTATATCTAAATATAATGAATTTATATATAAATATATGGAATTTAAAATTTTAAAAGAAATTATTACCGATGAAATAGAATTGTATTCTCTTAATAAGGAATAAGAACTATTAATAATTTTATATAAATAACAATTAAATATATTGCCAGGTAATATCTAAATATAATAATAAAAATATAAAAATAAAACATTTTAAGTATACTAGATATATTATTATATTATCTTTAAATTATAAAACTATTTTTATATATATTACTATTATAATAGTTTTAAATATAGTAATATCTTATCTAATATTTATTTGAACAACGACTTAATATAATAATACTTCTTTTTTTATAAAAATATCAATATATATCGTACGTTTATTTTATTTTATGCGTTATATAATAATTTAAGAATTATATAGCATGAAATATAGTTATAAACGTATAACTTGCAAACCTTAAATTTATTAGAGGTATACTTTAGTTATATAATTTTATTAAATTTATAATAAAGCTTTAAAGATATAGCGATTTCGACGATTTATATAGGACAACGCTGGTGCGTTGCGGGGATGGAGTGTAAGGGG